>CM053030.1:467524271-467769271 GCA_028564925.1 Lithobates sylvaticus
ATAACTGCTGCAGTACTTTTGTTGCTGCTGTATTATCCTGTTGCTTTGTTTACACAGACCTCTCCCCGTTCTTCAGCTCTGTGACCCGATCGCGAGACACCATCGGCGATCGGGTCCGCTGGTCCCGCTGCCGTGGTCACGGAGCTCCCGACCTGGTCGCTCGCGAGCCCCGCCAGGCAATTAAAGGGCACGTGTATATATACGTGCTTTTGCCTAGCCGTGCCATTCTGACGACGTATATGTACAGGAGGCGGTCGGGAAGCGGTTGACTTAACCCCTTCATGCACAAGCCTCTGACACTTGTTGTTTACAAGTTAAAATCCATATTTTTTGCTAGAAAATTACTAAACAATATATATATATATATATATAAGTATTATATAAAACATTTTAGCACAGTCCCTAGAGAATAAAATGGCGCGTCACACTGTATTTGCGCAGCCGTCTTTCAAATGCTATTGTTTTGGATAAATACACTTTCATGAATTAAAAAAATAAAATAAAGTTAGCCAAATTTTTTTTTGTATAATGTTAAAGATGATGTTTAGCTGAGTAAATAGATGCCGAACATGTTATGCTTTAAAATTGCGCACACTCATGGAATGGCGACATATTACAGTAAAGCGGGACGGTACCCGAAAAAAAAAATTAAAAGCCAGCAGCTACAAATACTGCAGCTGCTGACTTTTAATAAATGGACACTTACCTGTCCCAGGTTCCAGCAATGTGGGCAGCAGAGGCCGATCAATCGATCGGCTCTCTGCTGCTGCCGGCGCCATTCTCAGTGAGGGAATCAGGAAGTGGCTTCACTTCCCGGTTCCCTACTGCGCATGCGCGAGTCGTGCAGCGCAATGAGAATCGTCAGCGATGTCTGCCGGGACACGTAGTGGCGTAAACTCCTGTGGGAGTTTATGCCCGGAAGTGGGTGCAGATACCTGTCTTAGACAGGTATCTGCACCCCCTCCCCCCTGAAAGGTGCCAAATGTGACACCGGAGGGGGGGGGGGTGGGTTCCGAAAAGTGGGAGTTCCACTTTAGGGTGGAATCCCGCTTTAAAAATCTCCATAGGTGACGCTTTAAAAATGTCTGCAGGTTACCAGTTTAGAGTTACAGAGCTTGTGCTAGAATTATTGCTCTCGCTCTAGGGTTGGTGGCGAAACCTCACGGGTTGTTTTAACACTGTTTACATTTGCGGGCAGGACTTGCATATATGTGTGTGTATGTATGTGTATACATATATATTGTAACATGGGGGGTTGTTTTAGCTTAAGGGTAGAGCTTACCAGTGAGCTGAGTCCACGCCAGATATGCCGTTTTAAGGGCTTGTAGTCCCACTTTTATTAAAGAAAGAAAATGTCCGATAACAGAAGAGTTGCCCACACAGGGGTTTCAGCTTCCCACAGCAACAATGTAAGTTAAATCAAAAATACCAAGCCACCTGGCTCTCTTTAGCAGCACTGCTGCTCAGACTTATACTTCAGCCCTCTCGGCTCTATAACAGAGTTTCTGTACACCCAGTCCCTCAGCACTCTTTTCCAGCATCCTTTTCCAGCCCACAGGCTTGGACCCTCTGTCTGCTCAGACAGACAGACCTGTGCAAACATGCACAATTCTCCCTTGCTTGCCTGGACTCCTCGGGAGGGTGGAGCCCAGAACCATGGTCAGGTATCTACAAATAGTCCAGCACACACCCGACCAGTCAGTATGCTGGTGGATCTCAAAACCCAGACCCATTCCACCCGGATCGCTACGAAATCCCCAGGCTCCAGATCCCAAAACGGATTTTAGTAAACAATGAGGAAACTGAAAAGCCAGTTTCCTCCCAAATAAACAAATAAACTGGAGCCCCTCAACCTGCCTGGTTGAGAATCCTCCGTCCAAACACTGGTGGGGTACCTCACTACCACATATCCCCCCCCTTTGTTTCGACCCAGAGGGCGGAACACACCAGTACAACCTCCTCACTTTGGCATGACCATGCAAGCTACCACCCACATGGGCCAAATCTTGTCCCATCAGGTGAATTTCTCCATGTTCCCCTGCTACATCTACTCGGGCTCTACAAAGACACTCCCATGCCTTTTTACGAGTGCGTGTCCAAAATCGATGTTTTCCCATTTCTCTTGGGCCTACACTAGTCCTTTTACCAATCTTGGTACCTTTTTGCACATGAGGTTGATTTCTGAATTTTACGGGTCCAATACCATTAAGGTTATAAAGTGCTCCCTTCATTTCCACTAGACCACCCCTTTTTTCATTACTCAATTTAGAAGGAACCTTATTTTTAAACACTGGTTTAGTGATAAGTGGGGGCTCTTTTATTGGGTTGACACTGGTCCCTCTCTGTACTCTAAGTACGGGAACTTTCTTACTGTCCAAACTTGTTTTCTCATGTACACTGCATGCTTAATTTTGTCAGTTTCATCACTAACATCCTCATATGACTGCAGCCTCATCCTATTCTCCCTCTGAAGGACATCCTGACTGTCTTGCCACTTTGAGGTTTTAAAGTCATGTGACACCTTGCTGAGCTTTGGGCCATTTCCCTCCGACCATTGTTTACCACGATCCTTCTCAAACCTTAGAAATTTCTCAAACCTCAAGAAATCTTCCCCAGAACTACCCTCCTGAACCTGTAGGGGGCCTAATTCTGCTGTATTTTTTACCTCTTCTGTGTCAATCATACCATTCCCTATCTCATTATAATTTCCAGGGTTTACTACAACCAGATCAACTTGACCAAGACCATCAGGTCTGCCAATATTTTTGTTGTCACCCATGGTAACCAAACAAAAATTGACAATGCGCTGCATTTTTCATCACGGTCAGAAATATCAATGCATTTGTCATATTTAATTTCATTTTTTCATTTTTAACAAGGCAGTGTCTGCAGAGGCTACACACAACGGAGGGTGGCAATCACCCACAAGAACCTCACAAGATGTCACCTCCCCTGGTGTCACCCACTCAGCAGGCAGCTGTCCTACCACCTGACATTTAATACTACCTGGATTTCTATCCAAAACTGGTACAGGCAAGCTCTCGTCTGATCCGCATACAATCTTACTCCACTTTTTACCCATTTCCCTATCTTGGGGACCTTACCAGGTTTGTCACAAGAATTTTGGGCTCAGACTGTCAGACTGTGGAGGAGACACACTAGTATAGATTGGCTGTACATCCCAAAGCTCAAGCATTTATTTTAATGCTTTGGTTACAGACCAGACCCTTGATCCCTGTTATTACACTGGGAATGCAGACAGACTCATTCGCTAAGACTTGAGAAGTTGCAACTTTCAAATGAACATCCTCCCAGCTGGAGGTAACCACAGCCTGGTGCTCTACCAGAGCGCTGCCAGGTGCTGGACTCATACGCAAGACTGAAAAGCCAGTTTCCTCCCAAATAAGCAAATAAACTGGAGCCCCTCAACCTGCCTGGTTGAGAATCCTCCGTCCAAACACTGGTGGGGTACCTCACTACCACATATCCCCCCCTTTGTTTCGACCCAGAGGGCGGAACACACCAGTACAACCTCCTCACTTTGGCAAACACTACCCCAATATATATATATATATACTTTTTTTTTTTTTACACTGTCCCTTTACTTTGTTTTTGTTACTTTTATTGCTGTCACAAGGAATGTAAACATCCCTGTGACAGTAACAGGCAGTGACAGGTACTCTTTAGGGGGGAATCTGGGCCTATAAGACCCCAAATCCCTCCTTTGCACTTAAAAGCAATCAAAAGCATTTTGAATGCAGTCATTTTTTTTAATTTGGTGCCTTTAAGTCTTCTGTAAACCAGAAGTGATGTCATGACAACGCTTCCAGGTTACTAGATCCGAGACCTGTTCGAAGCCAATTCCGGTTTCGTTTGGGTGTTCGGCCAGCCGGCGGACGTTCCGGCTGGTTGCTCGGGTCTCCCGAGTGTCATTAGCTGTGGAAGTGACGGGAGGTGGGGGGGGCGTCCCCTTATGCTGCTTACAATAACGATCGAGCAGCTGCTTAGCTGCATCGATTTGTTATCGTAAGAAAGCCAACCTTCCGCTCTAAAAAAAAACTGTACCGGGGTGATGCCTGCAGCTGCAGGCATCACCCTGGTACGACCCCTTCAAGTCGAAAACCGCATATTTGAACGGGTTAAAGCGATATTAACCACTTCAGCCCCGGACCAATTGGCAGCCAAAGGACCAGGCCCCTTTTTGCGATTCGGCACTGCGTCGTTTTAACTGACAATTGCGCGGTCGTGCGACGTGGCTCCCAAACAAAATTGGCGTCCTTTTTTTCCCACAAATAGAGCTTTCTTTTGGTGGTATTTGATCGCCCCTGCGTTTTTTATTTTTTGCGCTATAAACAAAAATAGAGGGACAATTTTGAAAAAAATGCAATATTTTTTACTTTTTGCTATAATAAATATCCCCAAAAAATATATAAAAAAACATTTTTTTTCCTCAGTTTCGGCCGATACGTATTCTTCTACATATTTTTGGTAAAAAAAATCGCAATTAGCGATTATTGATTGGTTTGCGCAAAAGTTATAGCGTTTACAAAATAGGGGATAGTTTTATAGCATTTTTATTAATATTTTTTTTTTTACTAGTAATGGCGGCGATCAGCGATTTTTATTGTGACTGCGACATTATGGCGGACACATCGGACATTTTTGACACATTTTTGACACATTTTTGGGACATTTGTCATTTATATAGAAATCAGTGATATTTAAATAGCACCGATTCCTATGTAAATGACAGTTGTAGTGAAGGGGTTAACCACTAGGGGGCGGGGAGGAGTCAGTGTGACGTGTTGTGTTTATTTTACTGTAGGGGGGCGTGGCTGTACGTGTGACGTCATTGATCGGCGTTACCGATGACAGGGAACCGCCGATCACTGACAGTTCTTCCCGTTCTTCAGCTCCGTAACCCAATCGCGGGACACCAACGGCGATCGGGTCCGCTGGTCCCGCGGCCGGGGTCACGGAGCTCGCGACCCACAGGCAGGCACATGCACGATCACGTGCAGGTACGTGATTTTGCCTGCCCGTGCCATTTTGCCGACGTATATCGTCGTTAGGCGGTCGGGAAGCGGTTAAAGGTTATTTTTTCTTCTTAAAGCAGTAGTGAACCTCATCCCTTTAAACCCGAACATTCATTACACAGGACCTGAACCTGTGTAATTAATATGTGTTCGGGTTTCGGCTGGAGCAGCAACTCTATGGGGTTCCCACCTGCCCGATCCCACCGGGAAGCCGACACTGCACAGCACAAGCAGTGAGACATTTCCCAGTCTGCAGCAGCTGCACAGATCGGGAAATGTCTTGTTGCCCGTGATTAGTCATGTGTAGTGTTGGCTTCCTGGTGGAATCGGGGAGGTGGGAACCCGATAGGGTTGCCACCTCATCCCTTTAAACCCAAACACCTTTGAATTACACAGGTTCTGAGGCTAATTAAATGCAGATAAGGCACCAAGTGAGTTTAATTACCACCTTAAAGCGGTTGTATACCCGTTTTTTTTTTTTACACTAAACGTTCTTTTCAAATATCTCCTAAACCGTGCAGGTTTAGGAGATATTTCTTGTACCTACAGGTAAGCCTTAATCTAGGCTTACCTGTAGGTGCAAGTTGAATTTTAGGGTATACAACCACTTTAATCAGCCACAGAACCTGTGTAATTAATATGTGTTCGGGTTTAAAGGGATGAGGTGGCAACCCTAGATCCCGAACACACCCAAGTCCATCTCCAAGTCCATTTTGTTTTGAAACACAGAAAATTTGTGTGTTTTGTGATCCGATGGTGCCACCATTGATTTCGAAATTCGGCAAACCAAGCCTTCAATTTCACCTCCTGTTGCCACAGAAAATATTTGTTGTGGCTGGGAATCTTTGCTTTCCAGGGAATTTTCTTTTCTTGCACATGCGCATTTCTTTTTCGATTACATTTCTCGCACGATTCTCCCATCATTGATTAGAAAATCGTTTGTTTTTCAAAACATTTCCAACATGTCCGATTACTCAAATTTGATTGCCGCACAAAAATCCGCTGTTGCTGCAGCCCACTAATGGTGCGAAATACGAACGAAAATTCTTAGATAAGATTTTCGAAATTGGACCCATGTATGGCCTGCCTAACTCGTAGACCCCATTAGAATTTCTGCAGATTTTTGTCTTCACATTTACCAAAACCATATAATTTGAGGTCAAACCTTAAGAGTTTCAATTTGTATGCAATCAGGCAGGCCCCTTGCACTACATGGTTTTGGTAAATCTGAAGACAAAAATCTGCAGAAAATCTAATGGTGTGTATGGAGCCATAGACCTGCATTGCGGGAAGGAGCAGAAAAACACAACCATCATGTAGCATTGAATAGTAGGAGCTGAGTAAGGCCCCTTTCACACCGGGGCGTTTTTCATGCGGTGCAGCGCTAAAAATAGCGCCTGTTCACCGCATGAAAAAATCCTGCCCCTTTAACTCCAGTGTAAAAGCCGGCGGGCTTTCACACTGGAGCGGTGCGCTAGCAGGATGACAAAAAAAGTCCTGCTAGCAGCATCTTTGGAGCGGGATAGGAGCGGTGTGTTCACCGCTCCTATACCGCTCCTTCCCATTGATTACAATGGGAGACCGCGGTAAAACCGCGGCAATACCGCCGCAAAGCGCCGCTACGGCGGCGCTCTGCGGGGGGTGTTTAACCCCTTTTCGGCCGCTCGTGGGGGTTAAAACCGCACTGCGAGCGGCCGAAAACCGCGGTGAAAACGACGGTAAAGCAGCGCTAAATATAGCGCTGCTTTACCGTCACCGCGGCTCACCGCCCCAGTGTGAAAGGGGCCTTAGTGTTCTGTTTAAATAGCCATTCATTTGGTATGTGGACTAGAGTGACCCCCGTGCAAGTACAAACCCCTTTAATTGTGGTTTATAAGCGGTGCACATCGATAGGTGAGCATTGTGGTGAGTTATTTTGCTTATAACCTCTCTGCAGGAAAATCTGTAACATGCAAACTGAGAAAACAGCTCACACTTGTGTATTACCAAGAAGAGTTTCCTGCTGGCTGTCCTGTTCACTGAACCTTCAACATTTACCAGCTGCTATTTGCTTTGCTGACCTTCTTCCCAGAAAGAACATTGAATCTCTGCTGCCCACGTCACTACAGCAGCTTTTGCAATGTTTTCCTTTCTCAGGGCACTTACACGCCTGCTGCCAATACCAGTATAACTGTAGGAACAGGATTACTGGTAATACCTGACACAGGGTGATATTAAAGTGGTAATAAACCAACAAAAAAAAAAAAATGTAATTATATTGCAGCTTATCAATTCTTATATGCAGTGACTGCTTTATTTTCTTATCATTACATGTACTGTATATGTACACAAAACTAGTACAAGAATCTAAATCTGTCCTGATATCAGCCTGCTCATATCCCCTGCAAGGCAGCATTCAAGTTGGGAGAGGGAGGGGGGAAGTACTGAGAACCAATCAGGTTCTGCTGCATGCACAGAAAACATGCTGATAGGAGGAGAGATCAGAGTAAGCAGGGTTGTTACATTAGCAGAATGTTGCATTGTATGATCAGTAGGTTGGTGGCTGCAAAGTACTGCCATTGTATTTTAGATAAATGGTTGTCATCATCCTGGCTGTACTGTCTTGCAGAGGTATATGAATTACAAATGCTCATAGGGAAGATAATACAGCTCACATATGTGTATTTCAGCTGTGCTTTTTCTTTGTTCGACCCAACTTTAAAGCGGTTCTGCACTGTCTATTTTTTTTTTTTTTTTTTTAGCGATGCTATGGATTGCAAGATGTTTTGTTAGTACTCACGTGTTCCTGTTCCCCGAGTCATTGCTGCCGGTTTTCGTCCTGTAAAAAAGAAGAAGAATCATCGTTCCTGCTGGAGGCCATCTTGCCTGTGGGCATGTGAAACCCCACAGGCACTTTAGATGGCCCAGCATGCACCGCCGTTACTGCGCCGAGCTCGCGCGTGCGCAGTAACGGCAAAGTGCAGCTCACGTTCTCCGAAATCTCGCGAGATGTCGGCACATCTGCCGACATCTCGCGAGATTTCGGAAGATGTGGCCGAAATCTCGCGAGATTTCGGAAGATGTGGCCGAAATCTCGCGAGATTTCGGAAGATGCCCGCACAGACACCTGGGATCAATGACACCAGATCCCAGGAGACAGTGCGGCGTGACGAGGATCCCCGCACAGACCCCGCCCACCCCCGAAGAGACAGAAGACAGGAAGTCATCGATTACAAGGTAAGTGAAAAAAAAAAAACACCTTTCATTTAGTACTCTTTGCCTGATTTGGAAGGCAAAGAGATTTACTAAATGAAATGTGTGCAGAACCGCTTTAAGCCTTTTATATGAAGAGCTGGCCACATAATTATACCCTAAACATTTTTTTAGAGAAACAACAAGCATTTCTAGGAAAAAACACAACAAAATACTTTCAAATTCAGTATCGGATCACAAAGCTGTAATGTGGTCTAAAGAGACTGCTGACACTTCGTGAACTGCTAATATGTAGTACCCGATGTGGCTAGGGAGGTCTATTATGCTTTAGTGAGATGACAGTTGCACCTTGTCCCTAAGCCTTCAATTATCACTTAGCCAAGTCACATATCAGGATCAGGTTTATACGTATTTATAACATCCATTTATCACTGTTTATGGGGTTCTGTGTGTAATCAGGTACCTACTTGGGGTGAGTACTTTGGCCATGTGTGACTTCATTTAGTTATCACTGTACGGCCTTTTACTAATTAAAGATGTTCACTGTATATTCTGCTGCCAGGATGACTTGGAGTTAGGAAAGGGTTATTGTTGTCGGCTCCCGGGTATTCATAGCACTGCCCCCTTGTGGCGGGCTATAAATTCAGTGCAGGCAACCTTGCTGGGTCTTTAGGAAATTGCATGGAGAAATGCTGTAACAAACAGAACTGTTCTTGCTATTGGGCACATAAATGCAATATATTACCCAATTGTTTTTATAAAGATGAGGTTGTGCCGAGTAAATAGATACCCCGCATGTCAAGTCTTAACCTTGTATGCGCCTGCGGAGCAGCAACAAATTTCGGAACCCTTTAATTTCCAGAAGATGCTTTAAAAAGCCCCTACAGGACATCAGTTTAGAGTTAAAGTGTTACTAAACCCACAACAGTAAAACCAGTCTGTATATGCCGGAAAGCAGGCTTGTTATACTCACAATGAAACCTAAGGGGTTAATCCTCTGCATTGTGTAAAAAGGCTGTTTGATCCTGTCTTCTCTGATCCTCCCCTTCTTTTACTGTCCTCAATCTACCTTCTGATAGTACAGAGCCCTAGGAGGCACTCTGCACATGCTCAGTTTGGTGTGTGTGTTTTGCTAGAGGGTGTGTGTGTGTGTTTTTTTTTTTTTTATGGGAGGGTGCATTTGATCAGCACTGTCCAGACAGAGGGTCAGGGGTCATGCAGCCTCATAGGACAGTCAGAGTGGAATAAACTCCTCCTACAAGCTTTAACCAGACATTGATAGAAGTCACAAGACTACTCTAATTGCTGAGGACAGGGCCAGATTAACATAGGCGCTATTGGAGCTGCAGCTCCAGGCCCCTTACCTTAGGATTGGCCTATTTACAAAAAAATAAAAATCACAAAAAAAAAATAAAATATACATGCTGCTGCCCAGCCAAGCCCTCTTAATTAGAAGGAAAAAACGTGTTTATAGGTATAAGATTTACCCAAAATCCCATGTTTTTCTCACACAGTTAAGAGAGAGAATGTGAATCTTCTGCTGCTGAAAAGGTACTGTTTTAATCAATCTAATCATATATTATTATGCTATATGTTATAAGATCATTTATTATTTATCTATTTACTGTGAAATTACTCTTTGGAATTTATAACTTCAAACTTCAGTAATTTTTCCGTTAACCCACCTGCTTGAGTAGTTTTTGAAAATATAGTAAATTACCTTAAGAACAATATATAATTATTTGTATATTACTTAATTATGGTAATTAACCCCTTGCCACCCAAGCTAATTCTGACACTTCTCTCCTACATGTAAAAATCATAATTTTTGTGCTAGAAAATTACTCAGAATATAATTCAATTAATATGTATGTTTTAGCAGACACCCTAGGGAAAAAAATGGCGGTTGTTGCAACTTTTTATGTTGCACTGTTTTTTTTTGGGAAAGTTTCGTGAATAAAAAAAACACAAAAGTTAGGCCGATTTTTTTATTTTATTTTTTTTATATACTAAGAAGGATGATGTTACGCCGAGTAAATAGATACCTAACATGTAACGCTTTACAATTGCGCACACTTGTGGAATGGCACAAAACTTTGGTACTTAAAAATCTCCATAGGCAATGTTTACAAAAGTTTACAGGTTACAAGTTTAGAGTTACAGAGGAGGTCTAGTGCTAGAATTATTGCTCTCGCTCTAACGATCGCGGCGTATGTAACCTGTGTGTATTTTCCTCTGATACTAACCAGTGCCTCACCAGCAACTGACCTCATTTGGACAGGGCTGTACGAATGCCGTAGCTGTGATGCTTTACTTCACAGATGAGACTTTTTTTTGTAATTTCTTTAGCTGCCGCATCTTTAACTCAGCCTGCAGAGTTTGACAGGCAGCTCCGCCTGTCAGACTTGCCTATTGATTTCAATGGAGCCACTCTGAAACTGAAAGGCCAAACTCGCTCGCAGTAGCAGCATAGTCCAACAATGTAAAAATACCATTCAGCAATGTAAAAAAAAAAAAAACAAGAAGGTGGCAGTAGCACCTCATGAATGCCTGTCAGCTGCTGCTATACCACTTGTTGAAAATCAATCCACCACAGATCACTTTTCAGAGAGCAGTAAGCATTACCACAAATGTGACAGAAACTTGAAACGCATCATCCATTTCACACTCACCACCAACCAGGTCACTCCCCAGCCACTTCCCATGTTAGCCACCTCCCTTCAACTTATATCACAGGCGACCATTTCCAACCTGCAGATGACAGACCCTACTGCAAAAGATGTTACTCCCCCATTGATATCCCTCCATGACCACCTCACACCCCCCTGCTGACAGACCTCTCTCCCCAGCCTGTCCCCACACACCCTCTCACCTGCTGACCTGTTGGTGGGGGAATCACTCCCGCAGTGTTATTGTGTTCTGCCAGTGGAGAGCCTTCCCTACCCACAGAATACAATGATCAGTGTTGCTAACTATAGCTGGCAGCACTGATTGATTTGGAAAAAACCTGACAGGCTGGTTGTACTCAAGTCGATTAATACCGCAGATGGACTCTGACGGCAAAATCGCCCTGAGGCGATTCAGTTCGCATAGGTATCGCTATACAAGTCACTCATTCATTCATTGCCTTGTGTACAACCAGCTAGCCCATACATAGATCGACTACAGCTGGTCTCTGCCTAATTTCAATCCATGTATGGCCCGCTTAACCACTACGCAGTCCCTAAACTTCCTTCCAAAAACCTTTACATTTTTCCTTCCCAGATTCCTTCATCCTCCTCACCTGTACATAGTGCCCGCTGTCATACCCTCCACACTCCTCTCCTGTACATACTTCTCTCTGTCATACCCTCCACACTCCTCTCCTGTACATACTTCTCTCTGTCATACCCTCCACACTCCTTTCCTGTACATACTGCTCACTGTCATACCCTCCACATTTCTCTCCTGTAAATACTGCCTGCTGTCATACACTTCTCTCCTGTACATAGTGCCCGCTGTCATACCCTCTCCTGTACATACTGCCCACTGTCACACACTTCTCTCCTGTACATACTGTTCACTGTCATACCCTCCACACTCCTCTCCTGTACATACTTCTCACCGTCAAACACTTCTCTCCTGTACATAGTGCCCGCTGTCATACCACCCACAATCCTCTCCTGTACATACTGCCCACTGTCATATCCTCCACACTCTTAGACTATACATATTGCCCACTGTCTTACCCTCCACACTTTTCTCCTGTACATACTGCTCAGTATCATACCCTCCACACTGCTCTGCTGTACATACTGCCCACTTTCATAAACTCCTCTACTGTACATAGTGCCAGCTGTCATACCCTCCACACCCCATATCCTCCACACTCCTCTCCTGTGCATGCTGCCCACTCTCATACCTTCCACACTCCTCTCCTCTCCTGTACATACTGCCCACTGGCATACCATCCACACTCCTCTCCTGTACATAGTGCCCACTGTCAACCCTCTACGCTCCTCTGCTGTGCATACTGCCCACTGTCATACCCTCCACACACCTCTCCTGTACATAGTGCCCACTGTTATACCCTCTGCATTCCTCTCCCTCACCTGCACATACTTCCCACCTTTATACCATCCATACTCCTCCCCTATGCCTCTTACTCACAAACAGTTCTTTAAAATGATATTGAATATCTTCAATGTTACCAGCTCTAGAATTGGCACACTTTTGTTAGTTCAACTAAAGGAAATCTTCTCATGCCTCATGTTTGTTCTGCCCATTATTAGTACTCATTTAATTTTGTGATTACTATTGTGATGTATAGAGGAACATAGGGGATGTTTGCTACTCTAAATTTACCACTGGTAAAAAAAAGTGTCCCTGAAAATATTTTTGAAATGTTGGCAATTATGCACTTGGGCACGGCCACCAGGTCAGTAGGGGGCCCCGTGAGAGGCTCCTCGGATCCTGTGATATTAAAGCGGTAGTAGACTTTAACATTACTACTTTTTTGAGGCCTTGAGGTAGGTTATGCCATTATGTACAAGTACGCACAGCATATTGGCACATTAGGGTACACTTGCCTGTTAGACTGAGCCCTCCAGCACTGCGCTTTCATCTTCACCTCGTCTTCCTTCCAGGTTCTGTGCCTTTGGTCACTTGCCTTGGCCGAGCTGCTTTGCTGTCACTCCCACGCATGCTTATGCTCTCTCTCCCCCCCCCCTCTCCCCCCCCTCTCTCTCCCTCGCTCTCTTCTCTCTATCTCATTCAATTAAAATAAGCTTTATTGGCAGGACCAAATACATGTTAGCATTGCCAAAGCAGTTGAGTTTCTATAAGAAAACGGAGGGGGGGGGGGGGTTAATGGTAATATGGAGTGGAATGGGCATAAGTCTGTGTAAAGAATTTCTAAGTCCTCAGTCTGTCATGTCCCTCTCAGTCTGTGACACGCTGTCACATATTAGGCATCTATTTTTACCATTGGCTCCTCTTTTCTCGGTAGAAACTGGAGTTTCCTCTTCTCTTCTATAGAATTGAAGTCTGGGAAGTCTCTCTCTCTCTCTCTCTCTCTCTCTCTCTCTCTCTCTCTCTCTCTCTCTCTCTCTCTCTCTCTCGTCCCGCCCTCTCTCTCCCTCTCTCTCGCCCTCCGCCTCTCTCTCCCTTTCTCTCTCCCCTCTCTCTCTGCCTCTCTCCCTTTCTCTCTCCCTGCCTCTCTCTCCCTGCCTCTCTCTCCCTTTCTCTCCCCTTCTTCCACTGTCCCCAACCTATTTCCTGATAAGACAGAGCATTTGGAGTCACATGCTATTTGGTGTATTGCTAGAGTTTTTTTTTTCATGGGAAGGTGAATGTGATCAGCACAGGGCCAACCAGCACTGTCCAGACAGTCGGGGGTCCTCCAGACTTATAGGACAGTCAGAGGAGAATGAAAACTCCTCCTACAAGCTTTAACAAGACAATAAAAGAGGTCACAAGACTGCTATATTCTGCTGATGAGAAAGGTGTTTATCAGTTTCTGTTTACTAAAATAATTGCATTTCCATGTTCTGTGTACTGTGTGAGACCAGATATAGTGAATGCAGGGCCCTAGGTTTAGTAACACTTTAATGCAAGGAATGCATTAAGGTAAAACATGTTTAGGCTTTAGAACCACTTTAAGCTCTGGCCCTCCAGTCTCCTGGGTTACCATAAACAGCATTTATTTATCAAAATCCGGACAATCACAATTTTGAGCCTCCATGAATTTGACCTGCAATGCCTTCTCCTGCATAGTGAAAGATAAGTAAACCCCCAGCCCACAATACTGTGTTCAGTGATTATCTATGGAGCCAAAGGTCAGATCGGTGGGATCTTCTCTGCCACCATAAGATGGTCAGTATTTTTCAAACGAGAGAGGGAAGGGGAGATAGAGGCACCAAGCCGCCAATGGTGAAATAGGATTCCGCCAATGGTGAAATAGGATTTTATTGATAAATAATGTAAAAACAAATAATTATGCACTCTCAAACATCTCAGTGTGGTAGGTGATAAGAACAGCTCAGTCTTGAGCCGAGAGGGAAACAGTCCAGTCCTGACAGGATGCGCTGGGATCGCTGAAGCATGGCAGAAGCCAACACAGGAATCCAGAAAGCCGCTAGAGTACCGCCGTGGGAGACTCACAGGAGCTGTCAAGTGCCAGGACACTGTGACCAATCGGGAACGCGGTTTTTAGGAAGTACTGTACTTAAAGATATTTCCAGGTTTTTTTTTTTCCTTCATTGTTTTCTCTGATGTATTTTAAGCAGGGCTGGTGCTACCCCTAGGCAAACTAGGCAGCCGCCTAGGTGTAATGTTCTTATCCCTCCACTGGAGGCTTCGACATCTCTCCTGTAATGTTCTTATCCTGTAATGTTCTTATCCCTCCACTGGAGGCTCCGACATCTCTCCTGTAATGTTCTTATCTCTCCACTGGGAGCTCTGCGATCTCCATAAACTCCGTTGCAGATTGATGACATCACAACGACATCACCCGGCTCCTCCTCTTGTCCCTACTTAAACAGCCAACGCCATTTACTTGACGTTCGTGCTAAGAACCTGATGCCAGGCAAAGATCTTCATCAGAAGACTGCTGTCTTCACTCTCTATTGGGCCAGTCAGAGCCCCGACTACCATCTCACCTTTGGGCCGGACAGAGCCCCGTCTACCACCTCGTTTTTGGGCCAGACAGAGCCCCTCCAACTTCCAGTTTTTGGGCCGGACAGAGCCCCTTCCTCACTAGTAGTCAGAGGCTCTCCTCTGCCCTACCCACAGTCAGCCTACTCTACCCGCAGAAAACCTTACCTAATCCTCTTCACAAATGAGACCAGTATATCTCTCAAGAAGCCACTGGGTGACCCCCATCACCAGAAATCCACTCACTGCAAGTATCTTTACGTTTCCTATAAACTTTATTCCTGTATACTGCTACTACGCTTAAGTTACCTCTGATGCTCCCCGTTATGGCTGTGTATTACCACTCTAAATAAAACCAATTGTATTTCCAAACTTATCTGAGTCTTCCTACCTGATAGCTGTCAAATTTAAAGTTAACTGTTATCGTTTTCATAGACTTCCGAAGCTGTGATCCACACTATCCAACATAGTTTTCTGCCGGAAGCATTACACTAGGGCGCACTGGTGTTCCTACTCTCTACTCTCTGCAAGCAACTAAGTCTCAGCATCAGCAGGCAGCCACCGCTCTGTTCGCACATAGTGTCAGAGGCGCGGCGGAGGATGGTGTCTGTGTCCTGACTCCTGAATGAAGGGAAGCAAGCAAAAATTCATTAATGGGCACTTGTAGGCTGCATTTATGGGCACTGGTGAGACTGCATTTGATGGGCGCTTCATTAAAAAGGTGGGGTATACATGGGCAGGGCAAAGGGGGTGGGGTCGGGTGGAGCCAAAGGGGCGGCAAAATTAGGTTTCACCTAGGGTGTCAATCCTTGCACCAGCCCTGATTTTAAGCATCCCTATTGGGAGCTGGACCTTCTAAACATAGAGGGCTCATTTCCAGTGTCCTTCTCTGTACCCCATCCTTGACTTGTTTCTGCATCCTGCAAGAAGTGCACACAATCACGGGGGTAATACAGCTGACACTGAACCTTTGAACCGGGGCTGCAAGGCCAGAGTGCTGCCCCTAAACCACCATGTAAGCTATTTACCATTAGTTATTTCGCAGAGGCCCTGTCAATGTAGCGAGGTGGGAGTTGGCACTGTTTAATGTTTGTAATAAGCTCTTTGATCTGCAGCGGTAAATAAAGAGGAAGTTGACAAACCACCATCATGCTTCATTAATCTAGTGCCCCCCCCCCTCATGTTTTACTAACTCATGATTGGTTGGTTCTAAATTTGGGTGGTAACTGTTCATTTCTCATCCACCCCACTAGTTCATCTTCATTAATCTAGTGCAGGTCCTCCCTATGTCTGCTTCACTGGCATAACCGTAAGGTATCTCACGCCATAGCCTGGCCCCACAACAATTATTAGAATAATTTATTTTAGCTGGATCAAAATAAAAAAAGTTAAAAACAATAAGTACGATAAGTCCTCATTTTGTCCTTGTTGGGCCCTTGTTATTTGCTCTTGGCTTAAAGTGCACCTGTCACTAAGCCTAGAAATGCATACTGAGCCTCAACACACGCCAACTGGTACTGCAAAATCCAGGATTCGTAAAATATGCCCCAAGCACATTCTTTTTTATAGGGTGGAGTACTACTGTTGAATTAGGACCCCCCACTCATGTTTTACTAACTCATGATTGGTTGGTTCTAAATTTGGGTGGTAACTGTTCATTTCTCATCCACCCACTAGTGGTCCTTGTAGTTTGTATAATTGCATCTGGTATTATGACTGTATTTTAGTATGTTTCATATTATGCTGATCTGGTGAGTGCCCGCCTTCATAGCTCTTTGATTCGCTGTCCCCATATCATGTACTTTTGCTGGTTACCTTTACCTTTTACCACTAGCCGACCAGTCGCCGTCATTCTATGGCAGCAGGTCGGCTCTCTCCCGCAAATCGCCGTAGCTGTACGTCGGCCCTTTAAACAGCCAGAGCAGGCAGGGGGGAGCCAATGCATGTGGCCGGTTCTGTCAGGAGAGGAGAGACAGATCGTCTGTTCCTACTAGCTAGGAACAACGACCTGGCTTCTCCTCTAGTCAGTCCCATCCCCCCACAGTAAAAAAACACTGAGGGAACATATTTAACCCCTTGATCGCTCCCTAGTGTTAACCCCTTCCCTGCCAGTGACATTTACACAGTAATCAGTGTATTTGTATAGCTCTGATCGCTGTATAAGCTGATTAATGGTCTCAAAAATGTGTCAAAAGTGTCCGATCTGTCCGCTGCAATGTCGCAGTCCCAATAAAAATCGCTCATCGCCACCATTACTAGTAAAAAATAAATAATAAAAATGCCATAAGAATGCCATAAATCTTGCCCATAGTTTGTAGACGCTATAACTGTTGCGCAAACCAATCAATATACGCTTATTGCAATTTTTTTTTTTTTTTTACCAAAAATATGTAGAAGAATTATATATCGGCCTAAACTGATAAAGAATTACATTTTTTTTTTTAAGTTTTGGGATATTTTATTAGAGCAAAAAATAAAAAAATAAATATTTTTTTCCAAATTGTCGCTGTTTTTTTGTTTACAGCGCAAAAAAAAAAAAAAAAAAACTGCAGAGGTGATCAAATACCACCAAAAGAAAGCTCTATTTGTGGGAAAAAAAGGACGTCAATTTTGTTTGGGTACAGCGGCGCACGACCGTGCAATTGTCAGTTAAATCGACGCAGTGCTGTATTGCAAAAAATGGCCTGGTCAAGAATGGGCAAATCCTTCCGGGGCTGGTGGTTAATAAATATACTGTGGCTGTCATATTTTCATGGTACAAAACAAACAAAACCATTTCCCCCTTCATAATATTTGTTGCCCAGTTCTTTTGCAATAGGTGGCTGGGAATATTTCATGTCCTTGTCTGATGGTGTCTTCTTGTTGTTTTTGATGGATTATTTCTGGCATACATTCATTTTTGTATAGAGCAGCATAGTAATTTAATATATATAGATGTTGTATATTCTGTTTTGAAATTAAACTGGATTTCACTTGATGTATGTATAATTAAATGGGTGTTTCTGGCATTGTTTTGGACAACCAGTTAAGTCAACACCAGGTTTCTATTGAAGACATAGTCAATTAAACCCTCATTGTTCCAAGGACGAGGCTATCTTGGAGATTTTAAGGTCTTTAGTTTAATCTTTCCTATGGAGCTGTGATATCTTGACCTGGGTTTTCCTTGATCAAAGACTTTTATTTACTGACCTCAAACGCAGTGGCGGCTTGTGCTCAATTTTTTTATTTATTATTTGTGAAAAATTTTTTTTTGAAAAAAAACATCCATTGCAGCCACTGTACCCATCCAACACTGCCACTGTGCCCATCAAATGCTGCCAGTGTCCCCAACTGCCCATCAAATGCTGCCAGTGTGCCCACTGCCCGCTTGCCGTCTGCCCGGCACTCTGTCTGTGGGGCAGCGGGTGATGGCGACGAGCAGGGTCCTTCATGCATCTCCTGATAGGCGTCCAATAGTGGCACCTGTCGTTTCAGCCAATCAGGTAACAGGTAACAGACCCGAGCACTTGATTGGCGGAGAGGCGGTTCAGTGTTAGGAAAGTGAATAGTCATTCACAGCTGAGTGGACTGTGAGCGCCAAGCATGGTGCTCGCAGTTCACCGATTTTGCAGCCTTACTTACCAGCTCCGCTCAGGTCGTGCCTTCCACGGAGCTTCTGATGTCACTTCCGGTTTTCCTCTGGCGCAGGGAAACTGGAAGTAACGTCTTAACTCCAAGAACAAAGCACCAGCGGAAGTTGTTGACGCGATGGAATGCGCCACAAAGCAGGTAAAAATCCTGCAAATGAAGAGCCTTGTCTGCAATCTCGTGATTGCATTAAAGTGGCGCATCTCATAGTGCACTGTGTCCGGCGCCCGAACACAGTACATTTAAAGGAATTTTTTTTCTATTTTATTTATTTTTAGTTTAATTATTTTTTACTGCGGCGCCCGTGTGTCCCCTATGGACGGGCTGCCACTGCTCAAACGTCAGGTCCTCCCAGCATTGTCAACTGGGGTCGAGTAGTTGCGTAAACCTAACATTACATTTGTACTGATGAAATTTGGTTAACATGATTGTCTGAAGAACCAGTCTCTCGAGGCCTTCCTTCTTGTCCTTGTCTTAAAATGGTTCATGAGAAGGGTGAATTTAGTTATTGCAAAATCATAGTTCATTTGTTTTTATTATTTTATACAGAAATATCCTGGCAGTGTCTTCTAAATATCCTGTAGCTCATGTCGTGACTGCTGAACAGGTCTCCCAAGGTGACTCAGCTAAGCCTACGTGAGGCTGAAAGGGTGTGAGGCTTCCTCTGCTGCACGCTCTCTCACTTCCTCTCTGGCTCCTTCCTTCTGGCTCCCTCCTTCCTGGAGGCAGAGCCCCCGAGTACAACCCACTGGCCCCTGGACTCTGCTCCCACATGATCAGGCTCCAGAATATTTATGGGATCTCTACACCTTCTGGGCCGTCCTCATCCAGGGATTGGAGGAGACTTCATAAATATTCAGGCCTCATATGTGCCCCTCCACCCTCTAATTTCTAGAACTCGCCAGGGGGAGGCAGCAGAGACTCATCCCTTGGAGCTCTGCCAAACTAACTTTAATTAACCCTGGCTCCTCTGGCTAAATTGTTTTTAAATAGTCTGTAGATTTGGGTCCCTAGATGAAATTGCATCTGTGATTTCCTCATGATAGTGTTTTTGGTGGATCACCACATTGGCACTAGCAGATACATAAGTGGATGGTTGGGAAGAGAGGGATTATTGCGGTGCCAGAAACTCAATGAAATAGCAATATTTAGAAAATGTATATATCGTTTATTAAACAAAATTCACAATACAAGTAAATAGAAATAATCAATTAAAAATTCGGGGAGCACATGAAATTATTGTAGGGCCAGAGGAGTAGTAGACTTGATGTGCTGTCGGGTCAGGTCTTCCCTACATGTTTCGCCATTTACAATGGCTACTACTCTGGCCCTACAATAATTTCATGTGCTCCCTGAATTTTTAATTGATTATTTCTATTTACTTGTATTGTGAATTTTGTTTAATAAACGATATATACATTTTCTAAATATTGCTATTTCATTGAGTTGTATTGTGAATTTTGTTCACTCATGTTGTAATAAACTATATATACATTTTCTAAATATTGCTATTTCATTGCGTTTCTGGCACCACAATAATCCCTCTCTTCCCAACCATCCACTTTTGTAACAAAATTTTGGAATGAGGTGCCTTATCTAGAACGGACCCCACTGCCATTTCTCCCAATTTTTTCACTAGCAGATACATGTTTTTATGAACTTTCGGTCCATGTTTATGACCCTTGTGGTGCTTGATGCAGTAACTTACCGACTGTAATTGAAATTGGCACAAAGTGAATTACCATATGGAGTATTTTTAATGCCTATAAAAGGACATAATAATATACTTGCTTAAAGTGGTTGTAAACCCCATTCATGAAATCTGACATGGGCACATATATCTGTAGTGTTTACTTATCTCTCTCCAAAGCTCTGAGTGCAGTGTCTTTCTGCTGCCCCGTTCCTCTGTTATCAGCAAAATAACTTCTAACCAAGCTATGAGCGCCATGGTAGTTTATCCATTCTTCCTGTCAGCATTTATCGGCTTCCTCGTACGAGGTACAAGGAAGCAGATACACTGACAGGTCTGCAGGAGACCTGAGACCTGCATGGCATCAGTGATCTGCTGATCCCTGGTGCAATGCTTTCCAGGCTCCTGTAACAAAAAATAATAAATGCTAATTTTTTACCCGCAAAAGGTGCATTTATTATTTTTTCGTAAAAGGTGAACTTCTCCTTTAACCACCTCCTGCCCACGCTATAGCCGAAAGACGGCTACAGCGTGGGCCTTAATTGCCAGGAGGGCGTCAATAGATGTCCTCCCGTGCATGAGCTGCCTGCGTGCCCCCTGCAGGGCATGCGTAGCAAGCTCTGTGATCAGAGTCAACAAGACTCGGCTGATCACAGATCCCGGCCCCTTACCACGTGATCAGCTGTCAGCCAATGACAGCTGATCATGCAATGTAAACAGAAGATCGGTAATGGGCTTTTTTTCCCCCCAGATTCTGACAGAGGGGCATTGGTCCCGAACAGGGAGAGGCACTGCTGCTATGCAGTGCCCTCCAGTCCCACCTATCGATGCCCTCCAGTGCCACCTATTAGAGCCCATCAGTGCCTCATCATCAGTGCCCACCAGTGCAGCCTATCAATGCCTATCAGTGCTGCCTCATCAGTGCACGTCAATGAAGAAGAAAAATTACCTGTTTTCAACATTTTATAATGAACTATGAAACAGTTTTTTTATTTTTTTAAATTTTTGGTATTTTTTTTTTTAGTTTAAAAAAAAAACAAAAAAAAAAACAGCAGTGATTAAATACTACCAAAAGAAAGCTATTTGTGTGAAAAAAATGATAATTTAATTTGGGTATAGTGTTGAATGACCGCGCAATAGTCATTCAAATTGTGAGCGCTAAAGGTGAAAATTGGTCTCGGCAGGAAGGGGGTTTAAGTGCCCGGTAGGCAAGTGGTTAAAGTAGTGCAGTGCTAATTAGCAAAAAATGTCCTGGTCATGAAGGGGGTGAAACCTTCCAGAGCTCAAGTGGTTACGTTTTTATGACTTTAAATGTGCATTAATAAAGTTTGTACTTTTTATAAATAGATTGTTGTGGCACCCATAAAGTCCATGAATTGCAGTCCAAAAGGGTTTTGTTTGCATATATTGAGATTCCTATTACATTTTTTTTTTTATTTTTTTACAGGTGATTGCAAAACTTTTGAAATCTATGCAGAGAACTGAGACTTCTTTTTTTACAGATGGAGAAACAAAACCTAGTGAAACTCTTCAGAAATCTATACAGAGAACTGAAACCTGGGGCAAAACTACAGTGCAATTTATTGTGCTACAGATTAGCAAAAAATGATGGCATGCTTTAGAAATTCCAATCAAATTGGTAACATAGTTCACAGCCTGCTCCTTACATAAAGAGAAAAATAGAAAAGTACAATAATTCAGCAAGTAGGACTGATTGTATGGCTGAACTCTTGGTTTGTCACGGCAGGAGTTTTTTTTGACTCAGTCGCCATCTAGAACATAAAATCCCGCCTTAGCTACTGTTCAAGTTATTGAGGTTCCCAGGAGTTTTCTGCTCAGGAGTCAAAAATGCCCTTATCTACTGTATGTGTGACCAGGACTGGGAGTAGGGTTGACACTTTTTCTTTAAGCCAAACCTAAACACTGAAGTGACACACAACAATTTATTTTTATTTTTTTAGTATACACTATAGGATTCACAGACCTGGCACACCTTTGGGTGCTCCAAAGAGAATAATAATGCAGCGTTCATAGTGCCCCCTCACCCTCCTGTCAGGCCCTGTTCTGAGCTACATTCATGTCTGAATAATGTGTCCCGGTTTCAAGGGGACTGAAACCGAGACACATTATTCAAAACTCAGACTGTCCGGGTGAATCCTAGACAGGTAGCAACCCTAACTGGGAGAATAATAATAAGCTTATGTATCAAAGAAAAAAAAAATACAAAAACACTGCGCTGAAACTAAAAAAACTAAAATTATAATAATAAATTCCTACCTAGCAGCAGCACTAAAATTTGCGAGATATACACAAAAAACTAAATATAATGACAGAAAAAAGCTGCGCTAAAATTATACAATAGTGATACTGTATCTAACCACTATCCCCATGCATGTATCAAAATTTAAAATTGAAAAAACAATACATATATGCGCAATAAAAAATAAAAATATGAAGTCCAAATATAAGGCCGATTTCTTCATTATTTGCTCACATGTTAAAATCTGCCTTGCTAGAAAATCACTATCAATCCCCAAACAATTATTGTAATAAAATAATTTCTGAAAGCACAGGTCCTGTAGAACAAAATGGTGGCAGTTGCAATGTTTTATGCTACACAATATTTGCGCAACCGTTTATCAAACCCATAATCTCAGGAAAAAAATTATTAAAATTTATTTTAATGCACACATACACAATATGATTCTGAATTTTTTTGGTAAAATATAAAAGATGGGATTGCATCAAGTAAAGCCTTATAATTTTGTGTGTCTGTGAAATGGCAAAGCTACTACTATACTTCTTTTAAACACTTTTTTCCTTGACCACTATAACCATACCTCCAACTGCTATGTACCCCTTAACTTAACCCCAGAAAATGAGACCACACAATCTGGAGTAAAAATTGGCCGCAGCAGCCAATTACCGTATATACTCGAGTATAGGTCGACCCGAATATAAGCCGAGGCCCCTAATTTACCACAAAAAACTGAGGAGGGCTGGAGCTCTCCTGCAGCTGCAGTAAAGGTGCGAGGGCCACATGAAATGGCCTGGAGGGCCGGATTCAGCCCGCGGGCCTTGTGTTTGACACATGTGGTTTAAACCGATGTTGTGCAGTCTGTGTTTTTATTTTAATCGCTTCAATACTGGGCACTTTTAATCCCTTTCAGCGCTATTGCACTTCCAATGATAATTGCGGGGTCGTGCAATGTTGTGCAGAAACTACATTTTTATCATTATTTTGAGACAGATAGAACTTTCTTTTTGTGGTATTTAACCACTTCAATACCGGGCACTTAAACACCTTCCTACCCAGACCAATTTTTAACTTTCAGCGCTGTCGCACTTTGAATGACAATTGCGCGGTCATATAACACTGTACCCAAATGAAACTGTCCCACAAATAGAGCTTTCTTTTGGTGGTATTTGATCACCTCTGCGGTTTTTATTTTTTGCTAAACAAATAAAAAAAGACGAAAATTTTTAAAAAAAAAATGTTTTTTTTTTGTTTCAGTTTCAAAACTTTGTAAATAAGTAATTTTTCTCCTTCACTGATGGGCACTGATAGGTCTGCGCTGATGGGCACTGATAAGGTGGCACTGATGGGCACCGATGAAGTGGCACTGAGGTGGCATTGATGGGCACTGATAGGCGGCACTGATGGGCGACACGGATGGGCACTGATGGGCGACACGGATGGGCACTGATGGGTGACACGGATGGGCACTGATGGGCGGCACGGATTGACACTGATAGCTGGCACAGATTGGCATGGATAGGCGGCATGGATGGGCACTGATAGGCGGCACGAATGGGCAATGATAGGTGGCATGGATGGGCACAGATAGGTGGCATGGATGGGCACAGATAGGTGGCATGGATGGGCACTGATAGGTGGCACGGATAGGCACTGATAGGCAGCATTGTTTTTTTACTGATGGATGCCAATCAGTGCCAAACAATAATGCATGCCAATCAGTGATGCCCATTGTGGGCACTGAGTGGCATCCATTGTGGGCACTGATTGGCATCCATTGTGGGCACTGTGTGTCATCCCTGGTGGTCTAGGGTGGCATACCTTTTGATGGGCATCCCTGGTGGTCTGGTGGCGTCCATGGTGGTCCAGTGTGGGCATCCTCGGGGGGGGGGCTGCGCTGATAATCGATCAGCACAGACCCCCCCTGTCAGAGGAGCAGCCGATCGGCTCTCCTCTACTCGCGTCTGACAGACGTGAGTGAGGAAAAGCCGATTACCGCCCCGCAACAAGGATCGCACCTGGAGGTGCGCAGCGGCTCAAAATCCTGAGGACTTCATATGACGACCTAGCTTTGGCCAATCAGGAAACAGGTCTGACGCCCTGCCTCTTGATTGGCAGGGAGAAATTTTAGTGTGAAAATAGCGAAAATTAATTCGCTATCATCACACAATTGGGTGGGATCAGGGTACACTCTCTGCGCCCCGAGCCCACCATATTTTGAAGCCTATTAGAGCCTCTGGCTCTAATCAGGTGCTTCAAAAAGTACCACCCCTCCCACCCCCACCATAGGAATTCAATGCGTCTGGCGTCCTGAAAGGGGCCAGGCGCATGGATAGGGGGGGGGACAGCGCCCGTGTGCCCACAGTGCATGGGCCGCCACTGGAGTGACCCCAGAATGAAGACCGGGTGATGATGGATGCAATCTCACACTGACAGTGCAGCATTGGAGGGCATCCTTTCACAGGTAAGTCTGTCATGGGGTACATACCAGCACATTATGGCATAAAGCTGCAGGGGGCTTGGATAAAAATAAAAATAAAAGATTTTACTACTCCCTTAAAGGCTACAAACTGAAAAATCAGCACAAGGGGCATAATTTACAGTTAATATGATATAATTATAATATGTGTCCATTGTGTCAATTCTTGTTTTAGGAGAAATCTTCATCTTTTTCTTTAGCTGTATTAATCTTCGCCACACTGGAATATTATGTTAGGAAAGATGAAGATTTCTCCTAAAACAAAAAGAATCAACACAAGGGACATCATACTAACTGTAAATTATGTCCCTTGTGCTGATTTTTCTGTTTGCGTTTTCAGCTAAACTTAGGCTTTAACATGGATACCAGGTACATTTTAATGGTTATAGATACTTGCTAATACGAGGGTTATTCAAGAAGTTTCCACACTTTTTTTAACGCTATTTAAAGGGAGGGCCACCTGAAAAACTTTTTTTTAAACCTCAGCAGCTACAAACACTGTAGCTGCTGACTTTTAATAAGCACACTTACCTGTCCAGGGCACCCGCGATGTCGGCCGCCCGAGGCCGACCCGTCCCTCAGCTCTCGGGTCCCGGCACCGCCATTCTATCTAAGGGAAACGGGCACTTGTGGCTTCACTGCCCGTTTCCTACTGCGCATGCGCGAGTCGCGCAGCGATTTGTGAATGGGGCGCGCTGTGTTCTGGGACACACAGTTCCTTGAACACACTGCGCCCCATTACCCAGAAGACAACGCGAGGAGGAGAGAAGACTGAAGATCTCCGCGGAGTAGGAAGAGGCAGATTAGAACGATCTGCCTAGCAACAGGCATTTCTGGTAAAAAAAAAAATTTTTTTTTTTTTTTTTCAGATTTTTTGCAACATTTTAATGTAGTTTTGTTTTTCAGGGTGGCCCTCCACTTTAAATATATAAAAAAAAATTCAGAAATATTTTGAAGACCTCTCGTTTTTTGGGAACATTTTAACTGCTGACATTTTTTGGAACTTAAAACAAAAGAGAGAAATAGTTACAACTTGATTTCTATATCAGAAAAATGTATAAAAATACGAACCCTGCTATCTCAGCCAAAATAATGAGGTGACAGTTTGTGTTGTAAATCATAATTTTTAGCTGCAAACAATCCGAGTGCTCTGTGACTATAAAGGAAAACCCCCAGGCAGAGGTGTTCCCAGACATTTAGGATGTAACTGAAAAAATTATATTAATCCTCCACTTAGATCAGCGTACATGTTTGTAATGAGTTATTTGCAATTATGAAGGAACAAAACGTCAACTGGAAAGTGCAAATTTCATACATTTCCATCTCAATTCAAGGGGAAAGCACAAGGTCTGTCTTTCAGAGCTTCCCCTTCCTTCTGCTCATTTCAGGCCAGTCCACACCAGAGCCTTTGTGGTGCACTGAACGGCCCAAGGCAACCATAATGTTTCATCATGGAAATAACATTGGTGGCAATTGGTGTCGTTCACACCTATGCACTATGTTGCCTTGCATTTTTCACTGAAATGATGCATGCATCATTGTGCAACACATTGCTGTAGTAACACAATACAGTACATGCCACTGCATTGCGATGACGTTTAAATAATAATAAAAAAAAAAAAAAGTTTCCCCTCTGCCGCTGTCTCATTTTTCTATACTACACTCAATCAGGAACTTTAAAGGCAGCGATGTCACAGAAAAAAGCACATGACACACTGTAAGATAACACAGCTCAATGCAACGCAAAACTGCACTCAAACCGCAAGTAAACGCATTGCAATCACATCAGAAACATGCATCAATGCATTACAACCGCTGTAATGCTGTGGTGTGAACCAGCCCTTATGCTCCATACTAGGGGTGCAACGGATCAAAAAAATTACGGATCGGATCGTTCCTCGGATCAGAGTCACGGATCGGATCATTTTTCGGATCAGCAAATAATAATTGAATTTGCAAAAACCTGTGAAAATTCCACCACCATATAGTCCCCACTGTAATATCCACGTCATCTCCCCCACTGTAATATTGTCTGAGTATGGCCGAGTATTGGCTGGGTATGGCCGAGTATTGGCTGGGTATGGCCGAGTATTGGCTGGGTATCGCAGAGTATTGGCTGGGTATGGCTGAGTATTGGCTGGGTATGGCCGAGTATTGGCTGGGTATGGCCGAGTATTGGCTGGGTATGGCCGAGTATTGGCTGAGTATCGCAGAGTATTGGCTGGGTATGCAGAGTATTGGCTGGGTATCGCAGAATATTGGCTGGGTAATGCAGAGTAATGGCAGAGTATTGGCAGGGTAATGCAGGGTAATGCAGAGTATTGGCAGAGTATTGGCAGGGTAATGCAGGGTAATGCAGAGTATTGGCAGGGTAATGCAGAGTTTGTTTACAAGGGATCGATCCATCATTTGACGGAGCGATCACATTGTAAACGGCCGCTGGGTGTACCAAGATGGCCGCCGCTCCGGAGCTAGGCCGAACCCGCGGCTTTTCCTAAGGCCGAGGCCGCGGGGTGTGCCGATCCCAACAGGGTGACCCGTTAGGATCACGGATCGGCGACGATCCGTTGCACCCCTTCTCCGTACACACGATCAGATTTTCCGACAACAAATGTTGGATGTGAGCTTGTTGGCTGAAAGTCCGACCGTGTGTATGCTCCATCGAACATTGTTGTCGGACTATTAAACTTCCTTTTTCTTGGCTCGTCGTATGTCTTGTACGTCACTACGTTCCCACGTTCGTAATTGTTGGCCAACATTTGTGTGACCGTGTGTACGCAAGACAAGTTGAAGCCAACAATCTTCGAACAAAATTCCACGGTTTTGTTGTGGGAAAGTCCGATCGTGTGTACGGGGCATAATAATTAGTTGTGTCTTCTTTCTGTGGGTGAGGAAGATTCATGGTGTCCCATGAGTGTCCAAATGTCCAACATCTCTCCCAGGTGACCGGTGCTCTCTCCTCCTTCTCTAGGACTTAGGCTCGATTCACATCTATGCATTTTGCTTTTGAGCGTTTTTGCAGTGCTTTTTGCGGTGCTTGCCGCGATTTTGCGTTTTTTATTATTTTTTTTCATTTTTTCTTTTTTTTTTTACACTATGGTTGCTTAGCAACCAGCTATATACAGTGTAAAAAAATAGAAAAAAAATGCAAAACGCAAATCGTGGCAAAATCGCGGTAAAGACGCAGTACTTGCATTTTGGATGCGGGTCCATTGACTTCTATCACATGCAAAACGCTTCATTTTGCATGAAAAAAAGTCACTGACCCTTTCCAAAAACACAGAGGCACAAAAATGCATTGATGTGAACATGTTCCATAGGAACCCATGTTAAAAAATTTCCCTGCATTTCTGAAAAATGCAAAATGCATCAAAAAACGCATTAGTGTGAATCAAGCCTAAGGTTGGCCATACACTTCTCACACTTTGGCCAGTTTTTGATGAAACAATTAAATTCGTTCCATGAGGGACCCGGATGCCACTCTAACGCTTGACTTCCCTCAACTGAAAAGTCAAAGGAGTCAGACATCATTGGAAATTGACAGGTCAAAAAACAACAAAGAAAAATTCTCATCTCACTTACCAGCCGGGACAGAAATCCTGTGCCACTCACCCCCTAGTCAGAAGTTGCTGCCATAGCCAGGCAGCCTAGACCAAAACTTACCAGCCAGCCTGCAACAAACCAAATTAACCAGTTCACGTTAAAACCAGGGGTTTAGATTGCACACATTTGCAAATATATGCGTAAGCTGCAGCGGCCATGTCATGAGTTGAAGCACATACACTATATTACCAAAAGTATTGGGACACCTGCCTTTACACACACATGAACATTAATGGCATCCCAGTCTTAGTCCGTAGGGTTCAATATTGAGTTGGCCCACCCTTTGCAGCTAACAGTTTTAACCTGGGAAGGCTGTCCACAAGGTTTAGGAGTGTCTACGAGAATGTTTGATCATTCTTCCAGAAGTGCATTTGTGAGGTCAGGCACTGATGTTAGACGAGAAGCCCTGGCTCGCACTCTCCACTCTAATTCATTCCAAAAGTGCTCTATGTGGTTGAGGTCAGGACTCTGTGCAGGCCAGTCAAGTTCCTCCACCCCAAACTCGCTCATCCTTGTCTTTATGGATCTTTTGCGCATGTGCAGCTTCTTTTACATTCCGGCACACTGCCAGTACCAGAGTTCGGGGATGACTGCACTGCCGCGCATGCTTGGGAGTGACATCATCCAGTTTCAACCAATAAAAGTGGCTGAGGATTGGCACCCAGAAGAACCCAGGGAGAAAATACTAGTGCTATCAAAGGACCTTGCGTGTGTCAGACCATTGAAGCTTGGGTGAGTATTTGTCCCTTAAAGCGGAGCTCCAGCTCCCCCACCAAAAAATTAAAAGTCAGCAGCTACAAATACTGTAGCTACTAACTTTTTATATTAAGATACTTACCTGTCCAGGGATCCAACGGTGTCGACACCCCAGCCGATTTTTCAATCAGCTCTTGGGTGCTGCCGCCGCCATTCCTTGTAAGGGAAACCAGCAGTAAAGCCTTGCGCATGTGCGAAGCGCACTGCACTTTGTGAATGACCCAGCGATGGGGAAAGGAGAGGGGGGTGCGAACTTCCGGGGGACCTCGCCGCCATGAGGTCTCCCGGAATTGGGGACAGGTACCCCAAAAGGTGCCAAATGTGGCAGCAGAAGGGGGGGGGAAGCGGATGTCTAAATTCTCCTGCTCCTGTATGGTATGCCAACATGGTAGGCCTCTTTTATTTAGCAGCTGGAGAGCGGAAACACAATTTTACTAAAAATAAAACACGTAAAGGTCCTGGAAGAGGCTGGGCAATGCTGGAAATGTTGCAATTCTCCCATTATAAATATCTCAGGAAGATAATCTGACTGTGGAATCATAGACTCCTTGACTCCCATGAAGAATGCACTTTTATCTGGACACGTCCCCCAATGGTTTACATTCTAAATTTAGCAGTTATTAAGGAGGTTCAGTCATGTGTGACAGGAAATCATATTATTACACAGTATTGGGAAACCGTGTAGAAAACATTCTGACATTTTACTCCCATGTTGCCTTCCAATCAGCAGTGGAAAACCCCTCCTTTTTGCACCTTCTATTTAAAATTGGTTTGCAGACCAACAACTACATGTTTGAAATACATATGTGAGATTTTTTTCCCTTTGTTTAGCCAGTACTGTGATGCAGGCCTCTTACCGGACAGCATATTGTTTCTGCGTACAGCACAGCCTGTGATTGGACAATTAAAGTGCAGCAGCCTATTGATAAGATCACTCCACTTCTCAAGTAAGCAAACCTAATAGCCAAGGCTGTCCCACCCTCTCCCAGTGTGAGTGCTGCTGTGCAGAGGATTACATACCTCCCAACATTTTGAGATGGGAATGAGGGACATCTACTAACAAATGTATGTAGGAATAGGACACGCCCCCTGCCACACCTCCTTCAGCCCCCGTTCACACCTATGCGAATTAGCTGCGGCTTATAATGCCTCCAATTCGCAGGACATTTCAAAATACATTCATTTTAATGAGACTGGTTTACATATCTGCGGTGCATTCGCACTGCGCATTGCAGAAAAAACGTGTGCGTTTTTTGGGCAGTGCGGTCCGGCTCAGGTTCGAATTCAGGCCCATTATCTTCTATGGGCATGCATCTGATTCGCAGCTGTGTTGCGGTGTGAACACAAATTCTCTCCTTCTCCTCACTACACCTCCCCCCTCCCTCCCCCCCCCCTCCCTGCTTACTGACCCGCAGCTAAAACGCAGAGGAACCTCTGAACAACTGATTTTTATCTTCGCAGTTAAACAGGACATTCAATTCGCACCGCACTGGTGTGAACCCGGGCTAAAGGAGAATTAACCAAAAAAAAAGGTTAATTAAATCCACAAGGACTTTTTTTTACCACTACAGTACTATTCCTTTATATTGGCTTTTCAAATTTACAAATGCAGCAATTTAGAAATTGAATGAAAGGTTTAGCACTGGGAAACACTTTTTGAAACATAAAAAGTGCATTTTATATACAACTTTATGTAGCGGTAACTACCTAAAGGTAGGTGATTGAGAAGTATTTAGTGACCGAATTCAGAGTCAGGTAAATTTAGCCAGGCCTGTGATTTCGGGCAGGCCGGGTTTTTTTGATCTGGAGGAGGAGTGTCAGTATAGCGAGGGGTGTGGCCACCAACACTTGGGCTCATAGATACCTCCTCCTCTTTTGTTAAGAACGGAATGGGGAAACGTATAGTCGGATAGCCCAAATTACACAAGAAGTAATAGTCTCAAGAGGGGACTACACAGGGAAAGTCCAGTTACAAAGGCCACGGCCATGGATGATACCCTTGCAGAGTGAAATTCATTGGGGCATCTCATACCCTTTTTAATGGATAACCCAGTTTGCACCACAAATAAAAGCAAGAAAATTGAACTACTGACTATTGGTTTTTTATCATTGGTGATGGGAGATCGGAAGCAGGGTGAATGGCAAATTGCTACAACCGAATCAGCAGCTACATATATAAATCAGACCAAAATGAGGGACAAATGAGGTGGAATGAGGGACAGAGGGACATTGCTCCAAATCAGGGACAATTGGGAGCTATGGGCTTATAGGAAGATAATGTCAAAATATATTCAGATATGTTTGTTAGTTATATAAAAAAAAAATATTTATAGTATAACACATTTTTTTTAGTTTTGGATATAGTGGCGAGTGATTAGAACACCTGTCAGTTTTTTTTGCTGTCGGTGCCCCCGTTAGGGAGATTCACCCTCTCTATTTGTCCTGTTTACCATTATCATTGCAAGTAAAAGTAAAAGAAAATCCCAAATTTTGGGTTGTCCCCAGAAAAGTAATAGAAGGGAAATCTTCAAATGGGTCCCCAGGATATTCTCTTAATTTACACGGATTTCCTGTTTGGCTATGGGACAAGAAGTGAAGGGAAATCTCGACAATGGGACACAGGTGGCAAACCCTCCTTTCGACTGGCCATACATTACACAATTTTCTTGTACAATTTTCCTTTAGATTTACCAAAACCAAATAATATGAGGTCATACCTAAACACTTTCAATTTGTATGCAATGAGGCAGGCCCTTGCACTACATTAGGGGTCTTCAAACTATGGCCCTCCAGTTGTTCAGGAACTACAATTTCCATCATGCCTAGTCATGTCTGTGAATGTCAGAGTTTTGCAATGCCTCATGGGATGTGTAGTTCTGCAACAGCTGGAGGGCCGTAGTTTGAGGATCCCTGCACTACATAGTTAAAGGTAAATATAAAGAAAATTGAATAAGAAAATTGTATCATGTATGGCCAGCCTTACTCTGTCCAAAATGAAAAAAAGTTTTCCTAAAGTTCTACTTTAAATTCCAACACCATCATTGTTATTTTCAATCCTTCTTTACAGGTGGGTGCTAGACCAGACTGTATGCTTTGCCATCTGCAGAGAGGTCTCAGGGAGTGCAGGACCTGGCTGTGTGCCGGTAGGAGTACCAAGTCACATAAATGATTCAGCAGAAATACTTTGCAAGGTAGAACAGTTTACATGGATGGCTGAACTCCAGGTATGATCTCAATTGCGTAGTTACATGTAGATATGCATATTTCATACATGTTGGACCACTGGGTAAGTTTACAATCACTGTAGTAGTTGCCACTACTACAGAGATGGCTGTGATCTTCTGGGTCCAATGTCAAGCAGCTGTCCTGTATATTGACCCCAAGAAGTTGCTTGCTGGGCACTGCCGCCATTCATTGAACACCTTGTATTTTTTCAATACAATGCATTCTATGATTGGATGAGCTAGGGTGGTGGGGTAGTGACATCACAATATCCACCTTGTGCAATTAGAGAGCACCTTACATTCATTGGAATAAAAAAGAAATAAATACAGAGTGTTTTATGAACTGCATTGTGACCCTGGTTGTCACTATGCAGAAGGCCAGTCACTTGGCACAGTACCCAGAAGATTGCAACGACCCGCTGTAGTAGCTGCGACAAAGGGCCTGTTCACATCAGGCACCTTCAGAAATGCATTCCAAATGCAATGACAATAAAAATGTGTGTTTCTCAATGACTTGTGATTACATCTATTTAAATAAAGTAGGGCAGGCTGCATTTTTTTAATGCGAACACATGTCAAGGCAGTGCATTCAAAAAAAATTTGCAGATTCTGTTCAAATAAATAGCAAAAAAAAACACATAAAATAATGCATCTCAACGCATGAAAATTAGGCACTGCAACCCATTGCAAAACACATGCAAATGTAATAGCTTTATCTCTGCATTTTTCATTGCATTGTGAAAAGGCCCTAATAAAGTGTTGTTTTTTTTTTGGCTAATAGGAAAGTATGACAGTTCTGGTCATGGAGTGCAACTTTGATGCAACTTTACACTCTGGCACTCAAGATGCATCAAAGTCTCACTCCATGAACTGTCATACTTTCCTATTAGCTAACCCCCCCCCCCCAAAAAAAAGGCAAAACACAAGAAAATGCATCAATCGCAACATGCATAGGTGGTGAACCTAGCCTTACTGTGTTTTACATAAACAGAGAAAGGGAGAGAGCGCACATCCGCCTTATGCCGTGTACACACAGTCGGACATTCTGACGACAAAATACGTCAGATTTTTTCAGACGGATTTTGGCCCAAACTTGTCTTGCATACACACGGTCTTACAAAGTTGTCGGAAAATGCAATCGTTCAGAACGAGGTGACGTACAACACGTACAACGGGACTATAAAGAGGTCAGTAGCCAATAGCTTTTCGTCTCGTAATTTATTCTGAGCATGCTTTGCACCTTGTGCGTCGCAATTGTCTACACACAATCGGAATTTAAACAATCGGATTTTGATTTTGTTGTCGGAAAATTTTAGATCCAGATCTCAAACTTTGTGTGTCGGAAATTCCGACGGAAAAAGTCAGATGGAGCCCACACACGATCGGAATTTCCAACAACACAGTCCGACCGTGTGTACAGGGCATAAGTGTGATACTGTCTATGAAGAACAAAGATTAAAGCAAAGTAAAGTCTGATTATATATATATATATATATATATATATATGCAGGGTATGCAGGAAGTTGTGGAAAGAGATAGCCAGCAGACAGGCAGAACTCACAGCATGAAAGGAGATTTTGAACCAGTTCATGATTGCGCTATAGCTGAATGACGGCTACAGCGGGGGGGAGGGTGTCATATGACATCCTCCTGTGAATGCGCTTCCCGGCGGACACAGCTAATCACAAAACAGGGTAAAGAGCCAATCACAGCGGCTCTTTACCACGTGATAAGCGGCGTCCAATCACAGCTGATCACAATGTAAACACAAGCCGGTTATCGGCATTCCTTTCCTCGCGCTGATAACCGGCTTGTGTGAAAGGGACATCAGTGCGTGCCCACCAGTGCCGCCAATCAGTGCCCACCAGTGCCACCTATCAGTACCCTTCAGTGCTGCCTATCAGTGCAGCCTCATCAGTGCAGCCTCATCAGTGCCTCCTCATCAGTGCCCACCAGTGCCCACCTCATCAGTGCCCACCAGTGCCACCTATCAGTGCCCTTCAGTGCCCACCAGTGCTACCTCTTCAGTGCCCATCAACGCAGCCTATTGGTGCCCATCAGTGCAGCCTCATAAGTTCAGGCTCATCAGTTCAGCCTCATCAGCGCACATCAGTAAAGGAGACAAATTACCTGTTTGCAAAATGTTATATCTAAATATGAAAACGTCTTTTTTTTTTTTTCTTTAAAATTTTAATTCTTTTTTTTTTATTTAGCTAAAAATAAAATAGCCCAGTGGTGATTAAATACTACCAAAAGAAAGCTCTATTTGTGTGTAAAAAATGATAAAAATTTCATATGGGTGCAGTGTTGCATGACCGCGCAATTGTCATTCAAAGTGTGACAGTGCTGAAAGCTGAAAATTGGCCTGGGCAGTAAGGGGGTAAAAGTGCCCAGAAGGCAAGTGGTGAAAGTAAGCTTATTTTGGTTTGTCAAATATAACTATTGTCTGTATTGTTATTACAATGATGATGTTATAAAATGAAAGTGTGTGCTGTGACTATTGAACTTGTTTAACAACTTGACCTCCGGAAGGTTTTACCCTCTTCATGACTAGGCCATTTTTTGTTATTTGACACTGTGCTACTTTAACTGGCAATTGTGCAGTCATACAACACTGTACGCAAATTAAATTTATATCATGTTTTTACGCAAATAGAGCTTTCTTTTGGTGATATTTGATCACTGTTTTTTTTTTATAATATAAACAAAAAAAAATTGCACGTTTAAAAAAAAAAAAAAAAAACAATGTTTTCTACTTTCTGTTATAAAACATATCCAATGAAGAAAAAAAAAAAAAAAAAATCAAATTTCTTCATACATTTAGGCCAAAATTTATTCTGATACATGTCTTTGGTAAAAAAACTAAAAATTCCCAACAAGTGTATATTAACCACTTAAGTCCCGGACCATTTGGCTGGCCAAAGAACAGAGCACTTTTTGCGATTCGGCACTGCGTCGCTTTAACTGACAATTGCGCAGTCGTGCGACGTGGCTCTGAAACAAAATTGACGTCCTTTTTTCCCCACAAATAGAGATTTCTTTTGGTGGCATTTGATCACCTCTGCTGTTTTTATTTTTTGTGCTATAAACAAAAATAGAGCGACAATTTTGAAAAAAACGCATTATTTTTTACTTTTTGCTATAATGAATAAAAAATATAAAAATATAAAAAAACATTTTTTTTTCCTCAGTTTAGGCCGATACGTATTCTTCAGCATATTTTTGGTAAAAAAATCACCAAAAAAATCACAATAAGCGTTTATTGATTGGTTTGTGCAAAAGTTATAGCGTCTACAATATAGGGGATAGTTTTATGGCATTTTTATTAATAATTTTTTTTTTTTACTAGTAATGGCGGCGATCAGGGGTAACATAAGGGGCCATCAAGGGGTTAACTGTGTGCCTAATGTGTGCTGCCTTTAGGCCCCTTTCACACTGGGGCGGTTTTCAGGCGGTACAGCGCTAAAAATAGCGCCTGTACACCGCCTGAAAAAAACGGCCCCATTCACTCCAGTGTGAAAGCCGGCGGTGCGCTAGCAGGACGGTAAAAAAAGTTCTGCTAGCAGCATCTTTGGAGCGGTATAGGAGCGGTGTATTCACCGCTCCTATACCGCTCCTACCCATTGATTTCAATGGGACACTGCGGTAATACCACGGCAATGCCGCCGCAAAGCGCCGCTACCCTTTTTCGGCCGCTCGCGGGGGGTAAAACCACCCCGCGAGCGGCCGAATACCGCGGCTAAAACGACGGTAAAGCAGCGCTAAATATAGCGATGCTTTACCGTCGCCGCGGCTCCCGCCCCTGTGTGAAAGGGGCCTAACTCACAGATCTGATTGTTTTGTTGGACACAGCCGATCAGCAGGTTTCAGACAAAATCATTGGCAAATGCGTGCTGTGTCCAATCACAGCTTTGGTCGCCCCAAACCGGGAAGCAAGCAAGCTAGCGACGTACATGTACCTTCCTTTACCTGCTTGCAGTATATTTACTGTAAGCAGCTGGCAGGAGGTTAGATAACAATTCCTCCCAAAACTGGCATTTTCATTTTGGATTGGGGCAAGCAATGCCAAATTTAGTCATTGGGTGGACCCAGGGCACTTTAGGTTAGACGATGGCATCATATACAGGAATAAAAATGTATGGCATTTAAATTACACATCAAAGTCTGGTATTGCATGTCATTGGTAGTGACAAGTACACATAGTGAGTCATATATCTAAAGTCAATAGCAGTATATGTAATACAATGTAAATACATGCCAGCACAACTTCAATTAGATTTGTAGGTAAAACAGATTACAAAGAACAAATCTATGCTGATATGTACTCTTTGGTTTCTATAGATTACAATGGCTGACATAAATATTTACATAACAAAATATCTAGAATAACAGGATTTGGTAGATGACATAACAAACATGACATAAGTAACACAACGTATGGATCTCCATCTACTGTCCACATCATTATAAATAACAGAATATAAAGGTTGGTCCAGTCCGAACCAAGGAGCTGGACAGAAATATTTTGCATCCAATCAGATGCAGCCGCTGTTCGGGGATTCTGACACCTGCTGGTGAGGGTTGTCAGAATACAACATCCAGCACTTTTTTATTGTATTGAATGAAAAAAATCTAAAGCCAGGCATACATGGATCAAAATTCGGCCATTCAGGAGGGACCAGCCAAGATTTAATCCATCTATGGGCAGGCTGATTGTACCCAAGATGATGCGTGGGTACAACCAACTTTTCTGATTTTTTTACATGCAATTTCTGCCGGCGGCTAAAGCCGCTAGCAATAATCATTGTGTTCTGCCGGCCGGGAAGGCTCACCACTGACAGAATACAATAACTCAGCGGGAGTGATTCTTCCAATCACATCGAGTGTATGGATGGGGGAATCAGTTCATTTTTGCGGTGGACATTCTGACATTAGCTGCCACTTTTTTGGGGGGCCAGTGACACCAATATAGTGATCAGTGATAAAAATATGCACTGTCACTGTACTAGTGACACTGGCTGGGAAGGAGTTAACATCAGGGGCGATAAAAGGGTTAACCGTGTGCCTAGCCGGTGTTTTTGTGTACACTGTGTGCTGCTTTTACTAGGGGAAGAGATGGACTATTATTCCCTGCTTTGCAGGCACCCAAATTCCATCCCCCCTCCTGTCAGACCACCATTGTCTCTCTGCCTGATGATCGGCGGGTGCCGGTGGACATCGAATCTGCGGTACCCGCTGATCGGCTCCCGCTGTATGTTATCACAGCAGGAGCGAGCCGCTGCTGCCACGAACGCATGCCCCCTCCCTGGAAGAGTCGGATCATGTATATATGTATATATATATATATACAGTATATATGTATATATACAGTATATATGTAGCAGTAAGCGAGCCTTAAGTGGTTAACCACATGCCGACCAGCGCACAACAATATACGTCGCCACAATGGCAAGGCTGGGCAAATGGGCGTACAGGTATGTCTATTTAACCACTTCAGCCCCGGACCAATTGGCAGCCAAAGGACCAGGCCCCTTTTTGCAATTCGGCACTGCGTCGCTTTAACTAACAATTGCGCGGTCATGCGACGTGGCTCCAAAACAAAATTGGCGTCCTTTTTTTTTCCCACAAATAGAGCTTTCTTTTGGTGGTATTTGATCGCCCCTGCGGTTTTTATTTTTTGCGCTATAAACAAAAATAGAGCGACAATTTTGAAAAAAATGCAATATTTTTTACTTTTTGCTATAATAAATATCCCCCAAAAATATATAAAAAAACATTTTTTTTCCTCAGTTTAGGCCGATTCGTATTCTTCTACATATTTTTGGTAAAAAAAATGGCAATTAGCGATTATTGATTAGTTTGCGCAAAAGTTATAGCGTTTACAAAATAGGGGATAGTTTTATAGCATTTTTATTAATATTTTTTTTTTATTAGTAATGGCGGCGATCAGCGATTTTTATTGTGACTGCGACATTATGGCGGACACATCGGACATTTTTGACACATTTTTGGGACATTTGTCATTTATACAGCAATCAGTGCTATTTAAATAGCACTGATTCCTATGTAAATGACAGTTGTAGTTAGGGGGTTAACCACTAGGGGGCGGGGAGGAGTCAGTGTGACGTGTTGTGTTTTTTTTACAGTAGGGGGGCGTGGCTGTACGTCTGACGTCATTGATCGGCGTTCCCGATGACAGGGAACCGCCGATCACTGACAGTCAGTGTAGGAAGCGCGGGGAGAGGTTTGTTTACATAGACCTCTCCCCGTTCTTCAGCTCCGTAACCCGATCGCGGGATACCAGCGGCGATCGGGTCCGCTGGTCCCGCGGCCGGGGTCACGGAGCTCCCGACCGGGTCGCGAGCGCGCCGCTAGCGGCGCGCGCGCGACCCACGGCAGGCACATGCACGATCACGTACAGGTACGTGATTCTGCCTGCCCGTGCCATTCTGCTGACGTATATATGCAGTGGCCGGTCGGGAAGCGGTTAAGATGCGGTATTGTGGGCATGCACGCCCGCTGCGTGCTCCGTGACCGTGGGTCTCACGGACTCGATGTCCGCCAGGTGCCCGCGATCGTGTCACCGAGTGGCAGAATGGGGAGATGCCTTTGTAAACAAAGCATTTCTCCATTTTCATCCATTCTGCCTTGTGACATGACAGAGATCACTGCTCTCTGTCATTGGGAACAGTGATAGCTGTCATGTCAGTGGTAGCCCATCCCCCCTACAGTTCGAACACCTCCCTAGGACACACTTAACCCCTTGATCACCCCCTAGTGTTTAACCCCTTCCCTGACAGTGTCATTTAGACAGTAATCAGTGCATTTTTATAGCATTTATCGCTGTAAGGTCAAGGTGTCAAAAGTGTCCGATGTGTCCGCCATAATGTCGCAGTCACAATAAAAATCGCACATCACCACCATTACTAGTAAAAAATAATAATAATAAAAATGCCATAAATCTATCCCCTATTTTGTAGACTGTAACTTTTGCGCAAACCAATCAGTATACGCTTATTGCAATTTTTTTTTTTTTAAACCAAAAATATGTAGAAGAATACATATCGGCCTAAACTGAGAAAGAAATTAGGTTTTTTATATATTTTTGGGGGATATTTAGTATAGCAAAAAGTAAAATATATTGCTTTTTTTTTTTCAAAACTGTTGCTCTGTTTTTGTTTATAGAACAAAAAATTAAAACCGCAGAGGTGATCAAATACCATAAAAAGAAAGCTTTGTTTGTGTGGAAAAAAGGACATCATTTTAGTTAGGGTGCAACGTCCCATGACCGCGCAATTGTGCTGAATCGCAAAAAGTGCTCTGGTCAGGAAGGGGGTAAAATCTTCCGGGGCTGAAGTGGTTAATATTCGATTTTGGAATAAATGTAATTTTCCTGACACATACACTGTTAAAAATGAATTCATTCAAGAAAAATTTCCATCCTGCTTCTTTGTATTTTCCTGTGACTGTGGTTGAAAACAAATGTTGATTTGACCCCACTAACAATTGGAACATCGAATGAATGTTTCTAAAAATAAAAATTTCCAAAAAATTGTTTTGTATGGCCAACTTAAAGTGGTTGTAAACCCTTACAAGCCACTTTGACCTACAGGTAGGCATAGATTAAGGCTTACCTGTAGGTCCAATAAATATCTCCTAAACCTACATGGTTTAGGAGATATTTAGAACAGAAAAGGCAGCGCTATCTACGGCGCATGCGCTGTAGACAGCGGCGCGCAGGCGCACTGAGCATGGCGGAGATCGCGGTGATATGCCGCTCTCGTGCGCATGCGCGGGAGTGACGTCATTGCTACTCCAGTGAATGACAGCACTGGAGCAGCGAGACCCGGAAGTCACTCCGGGAGTGATGGCGGCGGTGGAGGACGTGAATGAGGGTAGCTTCGGAGGCTTCGTTCTCAGGTAAGTTATTCATAATGAGCTAGTATGCATACTAGCTCATTATGCCTTTGCCTTGCATGTTCCGTTTTTTTTTTCCACGGAGGCTTTACTTCCTCTTTAATCACCCACCAACATTTTTACAGCTCAAGGAGACCCAAGTGTAGGGGTTTCCCTGTTCAAGTTTGTGTCTCCCCTCCCCCCCCGCCCCCGGCAGAGCATAACAAAAGTTGTCACAAAACAGAAGCAGCTAGCCGGACCTGAATATTCAGCAGGTGATATCTTGTGACGGGAGCTGCTGACAGACATAAGAAGCCAGTATGTAAGTCAGCTTGCAAGAAACTGCACAAAATTGAAATATCAGTTTTGGAAGGAGATGCCCTTTAACCCTTGGTTCACACATATGTGTTTTTCAGTGCGTTTTGCAGAAACGCACTACAGTCCATTTAACATGGTTTCCTATGGTACACGTTGACATCCATGCGTTTTTCAGCCACTGTGTTTTTGGAAAGGGACTTTTTTTTTCTCCGCATTAGATTGCATTTTGTGGGTAATAGACTTCAATGGATCTGCACCAAAAATGCAAGTGTTGTGTTTTTGATGTGTTTTTACATACATTTTGCATTTTTTTCCTCCATAACAAACGGCCACAGCACCCTTAACAACCTATGAGTCATCAGCTGTCAATGAGGTTCCCTGACAGCTGAATGTAAAAATTGCCGTCCAAAAAAGAATCTGCAAAAAAACGGTGTGGGGTCCCCTCAATCCATACCAGGACCTTCGGGTCTGGTATGTATTTTAAGGGGAACCCTACGCTAAAATTGTTGAAAAAAATGGCGTGGGGTTCCCCCCAAAATCCATACCAGACCCTTAACCGAGCATGCAGCCCGGCGGGCCAGGAAAAGGAAGGATCAACGAGTGCCCCCCCTCCTGAACCATATCAGTCCACATGCTCTCAAAATCAGGGGGAGCTTTGGGGCAGGAGGGTTCTGTCCCCTCCCCCCAAGCACCTTGTTCCCATGTTGATGGGACAAGGGCCCCTTCCCCACAACCCTGACCAGTGGTTGTGGGGGTCCGCAGGGGCTTATTTGGAATCTGGATGTCCCCTTTAACAAGGGGATTCAGATCCTGCCCCCCCCCCATGTGAATAAGTAGGGGTACATACCCCTACTCATTCACAAAAAAAAAAGGTGCAGTGTAAAAAATTACAGTAGACAGTAGGCTCCCATCTTCTGGCAGCTCCACTGTTTCATAGTTCTTGATTAAATAAGGGGCGAGGTCTAATAATCTTTGGGGGGACAGAGCCCCCCCTGCCCCAAAGCAACCCCCCCTCCCATGTTGAGGGCATGTGGCCTGGTATGGTTCAGTGGGTGCTCACTCGTCCCCCCCCTTCCCTGACCTGCTGGGCTGCATGCTCAGATAAGGGTCTGGTATAGATTTTGGGGGGGACCCCACGCCTTTTTTTTTCAACAATTTTAGCATAGGGTTCCCCTTAAAATCCATACCAGACCATGGGCCTGGTAAGGATTGGGGGACCCAATGACTTTTTTCCAGATTTTTTTGCAGCAATTCTTGTTTTCACATGTCAGCGGGAAACCCCTCTAACAGCTGATGACTCATCTATTGTTAAGTACGCGGTGGCCGGCTTCCCGGACTGCTTCTCAACAACCAGCTATACACAGTTTGTTAAAGAAAAAAAAACACAAAACACACGAAAAACGCATGTTCAAAAACACAAAACGCGCCTGAAAACTGCATCAACTGCAGCGGCATAGATGTGAACCTAGGTTAAAGTATTAAACACAACAAACATTTATCTTAATTGCAGCTTACCAATTGTTATGCCCCGTACACAGGAGCGGATTTTCTATCTGAAACGGAATTCCACTCAAGCTTGTCTTGCATACACACGGTTACACAAAAGTTTGCTGAACTTGCAACTGCCAAGAACACGGTGATGTACAACACTACGACGAGCCGAGAAAATTAAGTTCAATGCTTCCGAGCATGCGTCGAATTGTTTCCGATCATGCGTAGGAATTTTGCGCGTCAGAATTGGTACAGACGATCAAAATTTCCGATCAAAACTTTTTCCGACCAAAAATTGAGAACCTGCTCTCAGTCTTTTGCTGGCTGGAATTCCGCCAGCAAAAGTTTGATGGAGCATACACACGGTCGCATTTTCCGACCAAAAGCTCTCATCGGACTTTTGCTGGTGGAATTTCCGATCGTGTGTACGTGGCATTTAGATGTAAAAGCTGCATTTGTTTTCTTTTTAGACTTTCTTTCTTTTATTTTCCCTTGGTGAGTCTGTTGTTTTTTCACACATGGTTCACACTATGAACCGCATACGCATCGCACAGGAACTTTCTTTCTTTTATTTTCCCTTGGTGAGTCTGTTGTTTTTTCACACAGGAACGTGTGGTATGATTTGAGCCTATTCATTCATTTTAATTGCCTCAAATCACACCACATCGCACTAAAGTCGTGCATGCACCAACTTTGGAGCCACACTGCAACCAGATCACATGGTCGTTTAGTACCATGCGATTCGGTGCAGGCAAATGCACTGAATTTTGGACATGCATTTGGGGTGTCATTAGGATCGCACTTACACCCACTGCAGACGGCAAAGGCAGTGCGATTTGAATGAGGTGCGGGAAACCTGCAATCCGTGTGCATTTCCCACACCTCATTCTAATCGCACTGCCTTTGCAGTCTGCAGTGGGTGTAAGTGCGAGTACTTTCACACTGGAGCGGTGCCCTGGCAGGACATCAAAAAAAAGTCTTGCAAGCAGCTTCTTCGAGGCGCTTTAGGAAATCAATGGGCAGCAGTGCTTTGCAGGTGCTTTTAACCCTTTTTCAGTCGCTAGCAGGGGTTAAAATTGCCCTGCTAGCAGCCAAAATGCGCCGCTAAAGCGACGCCCACAACGCCCCAGTGTGAAAGGGCTCTTAGAGCCTCAGACTCTAGTCATGTGCTTGTTAAAAAATTACGGATCTAATAGACACCTATTAGTCCGGCGCCCCGCACAGTGCACTGCACACACATAGAACAAATGTTGGTCATATTATAATTTATTTAAAAATAAATCTTTCTATGATTAGCTTTCCTATTGGTCAAAACTTTGGGGGGGGGGGCGCCGCCCCTGTGCCCCTTATGGACCGGCAGCCACTGTCCCCCAGACTGCTGTCCAAATCTGCCCCTTGTGCCCCTTATCCAAAGTGGAGGCTCTAATGCAGGAGGTGTGTTACTGGCCAGATCACCAGGTGAAAGCAGAGAGAAAAAAGCCTAAAAGAAGAAAACAAAGGCAGCCATCACATCTAATGATTGGTGAGCTGCAATATATTACATTTTTGGTTTAAACCTGTTTTAGCTTTTTCATCGTAACGTAAATGCTGCTAACCTTTAGCCCTGATTATGTTTCTGTGATAAAATGATATAATCTTTTAGTCATACACAAGTCACGAATCTCACAGAAATACCCTTTGCTGTGGCTCTAGTTTCCTTTCATCATGTCACATCTGGTTGTATGAATATGTAGATTGGGAAGGCCCTCCCCCTGGTTGTGTCATGGGAAGAGGGGGGTTTACTTCTGACTGTCTAGTGCTGCTGATCAGACCTGTTTTGTGTCTCGTAGGATGAGCACACTGCGCCTTTGTCTCTGTCCGCTTCGTTGGGACTGGAGGGGTTAATCGTAGCTCCTGCTGCTTTATTCTCATCATTTCCTGGAAGAGTCCAGCCTGCTTCTCGAGAAAAACTTCCTGTCTGGACTTTCCAGCATTGAGCTGCAGGGAGCAGTACACAACACAGGACATGGGTGCCGCCTGCACTGCCTATCCTGCTCTCCCCATGGGCAGCAAGTGACCCCCCACACTACCCCAGCCATGCCTGGAATGATGGAGTACACAGGTAAGATGCAGCTCTGGAACGAAGAGCTTACAATCCTTACTTTCTAAATAGAACCATTCTGCACAACAGATTTTTACAAAGCAACCACACTTTTATTTTTCTTTATTTTATTGGTGAACTATTCCAAACTTAGCAAGTTCTCGGAGAATTGTATCTTCCCTCGCTGCAAATTAAGGGTTGTGGCAGACTTGGCGCCCCCATTTAGTGCACGTGGAACATACGTATATCCAAAGCTACATTGTCCCACTTGTGATGGTCGTAAAAGTTTATTCTTATATGGGATATACTATCATAAGTGGGACTGTAGAGCAGCTGTTCTCAACCTTGTAACATGGAGGAACCCTGGAGATAACCTTTCGGTCTCGGGGAATCCCCGGCTAATAATGACTCTATCTACAGCTCATGTTACGTTAGTGTAAAGCTGGACATAGATAATATGATTTTATTTCTTGCAACCACAGGTTGCAATAAAGAAACTTGCTTGATTCCCTCATCAACACAGTCAGTGTTGATGGGGGTTATGCCTCCCACGGAGCCATTGTGTTCTTCCAGGGAGCGTCTCTGCCTGGAGATCACAGTGAGGTTGATTTACTAAAGCTGGAGCACTCAGAATCTGGTGCAGCTGTGCATGGTAGCCCATCAGCTTCTAATATCACATTGTTCAACAATGTTTTTGGCAATAAAACCTGCAAGCTGATTGGTTTCTATGCAGAGATTCACCAGATATTGCTCTCTTCTGTTTTAGTAAATAACCCCTATTGATTATTGCGAGCAGCTGGCAAAAATCCAACATGCTGGTTGCACCCAAGTCGAGCGATGGTACAATCAGCTTGCCCATACATGGTTTGAATCTAGGTTCCTGCTGCACCGGCTGAGATTCAAACTGTCTATGGCCGACTTTATGGTCACTGGGAAAAATGGTCCTTACCTTTGTGGTCATTGGGAAGCATCCCCCTTACAGATAGCTAAAAAGATCAATTGGTGTCAGTGGTTACTTATCTAAGATGCAGTTCTTTTCTCAAGGAACCCCTAGCAACCTCTGGAGGAACCCTAGGATTTCACAAAACGCTGGTTGAGAAAGGATGCTGTAGACTAGTATGCCCCCAACTAAGGATTAGGACAGAACTGGCAACAAGAGTAAAAGATAATCAATAGAAAAGACTATTTAACTGAAAGTTTAGTCTTCCTGCAGAGGTAGAGAATCAATAAATGTTAAGTAAACTTACATGGGATAAGCATAGATCTGTTCTTATACAAAAATGTTGAAGAGAATAGACGGCAGACATGGTGGACAACTTGGTCTTCTCCTGCTGTCAGTCGTCTATGTTGGGTTGGATCTGGGCAAGAAGACCCTTGCCAGTTAAGGAGTGTTGAGGGAGACCCTTGCCAGTCAAGGAGTAGAAGAAGGGGGTCAGAGTTGGTCATTAGAACACAATTTCTGCTTTTTGTCTGTAGTATTAGTATAATTATTAGGGTTTATTTACGCCTATGAACTTTAGGTACATTTTAGACTTCACCTGATGATGATTAGACATGATGATTAGAAGTACTTAGGGCTCATCATGCACAGTACAAATATATATATATATATATATATATATATATATATATATATATATATATATATATATTATATATATATAATTTATTTTTTTTTTTTTTTTATGTATTTCCCTGTACATGATTGGGGTATTCTAAGTGAACTCAGGTACACATGGGCAGAATGTCGGGAGAAAAAAACAGACAAAAAATACCGGCCGACATTCTGCTCGCATGCATGTCAGGCTGTTCGCCAGCTCCTGTCGAACATGCATGCTGTAAAACCAGCAGACAACCGACTCCAGTTCAGCACTCTCAGCCAATAGCAGAGAGTGCTGATCGGATGTGTTCTGGTGGGGGGGGCACCCCCTGTCAGACCGCAACAGCTCAGCAGGGTAGATCGCTGGACTAACCTTGCATGGTTAGTACAGCGACTTCTGACCTGGTGTTGCACAAAAAAAAAAAAACAGTAGTGTGTACCTAGCTTTAACGGTCACTTTGCACAATAAACATTCAGTACACTAAAGCTCACAACACACATTACCGTCTGATTGTACAATCTTCTTTAGATCTACCAATCAGCATGTAGTACAAGGGCCTGTATTTCCCATATTGCATAGTCTCGGTAGGTCTAAAGTTGCACAAATTGAATGCTCAGAGTGTAACATGTATGGTAAGCCTTAGTGAAGCGGCTCTACTTTTTTTTGTAAAACCCCCAGTGTCTTCAATAGTAGCAATTTTGCTTATACGTTTTGTACTGGGCTTTTTCAAGAAAATCCAGCTTGCCTCTCTTCAGGTTCCAGGATTTAAATTTTCTTTAGGAATTGGCAGAATATGATATAATACGCACATTAATTTTTTTTTCATACATAAAGATACAAAGATAAGTTCTTTTGGCCTGGAAAACACGTGTTTAATTACACTGAAAATCTGCAAAATGCACATAGTGACTCATTATAAAACACATTTTATAAGGTTAATAAAAGAGTCATGTGTATGTGCCGTGCTGGAAACGTGCCTTCAACATTACGATAAGTGTTATCAGCATTACTATTGCATGGTATAACCAGGAACAAAACCTATGAAGGTACTGTATTGTGAACCTTATCTAACCAGAAATGGAGCAAAATGGAGAAGGGGGAGCCAGGTGTACACAAACATCTGTCAGCTCTTTAATATCCAAACGAGAACACATCATGCGTCATGGCGCGTTTATTAAAATGGGATACAAGTGCTTTATCATTGGAAAAACTGGTAGTCAATAAACTATAACTGATAAGCCCAGATAGTCACTGGAAATTGAGTGTAATAAGTGATTGTTGCGAAAAAAAACTGAAATATGTTTGGGGATGGTCCTTGGGGAAATTAGTACTCTCCCTCCAAGTCCGGGACAGCTGATCACTAGTCACTGGTCCTGGGTGCAGGCCAAGGATTGATCTATGTTAATGTGTCAGCTTCACATTGATTTAGGCCCCTTACCCTTGCACAATGGGTGTCTGGCCCCTGTGCATCCAATCCTGGCATTGTAGTGTGGATGCAGAGGCGGAACTTCCAGCTACACTGCCTGAAGCCTGTCAAAGTCTATGACAGGCTGAAATATGTGGCTGGACACTGTACTGAGTGGAACTCGTATTTAGGGCCCTATGCATTCAGGGACATATGCCTGGAGTGCAGAGTATCTGCATTCCAGGCATATGTCCCTGAACACATGTGGCGCTAATTTAGAGTAGAACTCGGTAGTGTTCAGCCCTGGGTAGCGCATTTCAGACTTTCTGGGCTGGATGCTGCACCTGTGCCTCCCGGAATTGGACATATATGGGCTTGATTTATTATTTCTCTACCTCTTAGGCCCCTTTCACACTGAAGGACCGATTGGGTCCGCCTGCCAGTTTGGCAGGCGGACGCGATTGGACCATTCATAGCTCTCTATAGAGTGGTGTATGTCAGTGGACATGTGTCCGCTCACACCCACCCGGCATCCGATCCAATCTGGGCCACCAAAAACAGAGAGATGGGGATCGGATAACAGTTGATTTGTTTCCCATCCTACCGCCCCATAGAGAAGAGCAGGCTGTGGCCATATCCATTCTGCAAAGTGGAGCCGACATGGACCTGTCATGTGCCTGCTCAGTAGGGATCAGTGGAGAGATTCCTCACTGAGCAGGTGGATCCACTTGACTAAGTCTGCTCCGTCTGAAAAGGCCCCAAGTGTCAATTGATGTTCTGTATACAGGCATTGCTTATGGTTACAATTTGTATCAAACTGTGATGTTATCCCTCAGGGCTTGTTCAGATGTGCATAGGGTAGTAAAAGCAGGCAGTTGAGCATCAGTCTTACCACCACTCTGCCCCCCATCAACCACCCACTTACATAAGGGTATGTACACATTCTGTTCCAAAAATGTGACCCCCCCTGCCCAATGACTGTGACCTGCGGTACTGCCCACCCATTGCAACCCATTCAAATAAATGGGGTTCCTCCACAACTCCCTGCATCTGATGGCGATACAAGATGGCTTGTCTATAAGTGGTATAAATTACGTCAAACATTTTTCCAAGACTGAAGTTTTTCCTGCTAGCTTGTAGAATAAACTCCATGTCTGCTCCTCTGTTGTAAAGTGAATGTGAGCACTAGACGATCAAAGGAGCGCTGAATGATTGTATAGTTTACCCATGTTCAGCTCTGGCTGGGAATGTATGGAGAGTTTATTTTAATAGGAATGAATTCCTAGCCAGTGATCTGCATGTTGGAGGTGGCTGCACTTTGTATATGATCCCAAAGGACCAGGCCGAGGCGTCTGGAGAGGTCTGTCACCTAGGAAACGACATCAACCCTCCCGGTGCTGCTATTTAATGCCGAGCCAGTCAGGGTGTTGTTGCCAGATGGAGAGGCTTGGATATTTAATTATGGAGCATAAATAGCCAGGCCCTGGTACTAAGCATGAAGTTCAGGTCCTGGTGGCTGCAAGGTGGTCCAGCTCATGCGGTCTACTAATGGCCAAATATGGACAATCACATTTGTGGGATTCCTTAGCTGGGAATGCAGAGCCATGAATGAACCCATGAGATCACCCAGTATCCTGGTGTTGTCCGCAAACAGCCGAACTGCATAACAACTACATTCCAATCACCTTGTGTCATGAAGATAAGATGTCTGCAGAATAATGAGACTTGAGGAGATTTGTTTAAAAGGACGCTGTCAGGACATGGATATGGAGGTGAATGCATTCTTCCTTTACTACTTACTGGGCTTTTGACCTGGACCGGGTATGTCCATATCAGGTGTCCTGACGTTTACAGATTTTTTTAATACTTCACTGTATTTCTAGTGACACTAAATTCTGGTATAAAGCTGTAGTAAAGTTTAGAAAAAAAATAAAAAATTCCTTCTGTAAGGTAATGTCAGCATGTGCTAGTATGCATCTCTTACAAGCACATTATGAATGACTTACCTTGAAACAAAGCCCTCCAGTGGAGTGCTGTCACCGCTGACAGGGCTTCCATTTTCACCTGGTCTTCCGGATTTGCAGGCTCTGGCCATTTGAATGTCCGAGACGCAATGATGTTGCGCGTGGGAGTCTCGGTCATGGCACAGGGCTCCGTTTCTTCAAAGAGCGTGCCCCAGTGAAGTCACCGAACTACCAAACAAGTGAATATCTCCTAATGCCAAGTACACACGATCGGATTTTCCGTCTGAAAAAAAATGATGTTTTTTCCGACAGAATTCCGTTTAAGCTTGGCTTGCATACACACGGTCACACAAGTTCTCGGAACTTTCGACCGCCAAGAACGCAGTGACGTACAACACTACGACGAGCCGAGAAAATTAAGTTCAGTGCTTCCGAGTATGCGTCGAATTGTTTCCGAGCATGCGTAGGAATTTTGCGCGTCGGAATTGGTAGAGATGATCGGAATTTCCAATCAGAACTTTTTCCGACCGAAAAATTGAGAACCTGCTCTCAATCTTTTGCTGGCTGGAATTCCGCCAGCAAAAGTCAGATGGAGCATACACACGGTCGCATTTTCGGACCAAAAGCTCTCATCTGACTTTTGCTGGTGGAATTTCTGCTCGTGTGTACGCCCCGTACACAATGCCCCATTAGAGGTGCATGTTTAGGAGATATTCAGATATTCATTTTACCTACAGGTAAGCTTTCTTATCAGCTTACCTGTAGGTAAAAATCACAAAGTGGTGTTTACTGTCGCTTTAAAAAAAAAAAAAAAAAAAGACTCAAGTAAGTATTCTTAACTAAAACAAAAAGTACCTTCTGTTCTCAGCTTCCTCAAAATTACTTTTTTTTTTTTTGAGCTATGCACAGCTGCACCAGATTCTGTGTGCGCCAGTTTTAGTAAATCTCCCCCAATAAGTCATTCCTTTTTTTTTTTCTACTCCAGCCCTGGAAAATGTACACACGAAGCTTGGATCACTAAACGGCAACAATTGTGTTATTTTCTGACATCTATTGGGTTTATAGCATAGTGAACTGAGCATGTGGACTCTAATTGACTACCATGGTCACTTTTTCTTGTATTCGTTTCTACAAATTATCACTGTTTCAAATTACAAATAAAAAGAAAAAAGTGAAGTCTTTTTTTTTTTTTTTTTTAGTTCATTTTTAACATTTCGCAGTAACCAGACTTTTTATTTTTTCTCTTTTGCAATTGGGACTTTCCCTCTTGACCTTTAGCATAGTACTGTAATGTGTTTTTCTTTTTTCTTTTTTTTTTTTTTTAGCTGCAGGGTGGAGATAATCACAGCTCTGCAAGGCCAGGAGCGTTGAGTAGTATTCAATACTAACCAATCACATTTCATTTTTTACTTCGGTTTCCATAACCTATTGTACTTTATATATCTTTGCTGAGTTTTTTTTTTTTTTTGCTGCTATTTATTTTTTTTACGTTTTTAATAGTTTTTTTTTTTATTTTAAAAGAAGTTTGAAGTATACAGGCCTTTAGGCAGACAGTCTTTGGTATTACAGTTTTTTGGTTTTTAATTAAATTATAGATGTGTTATGGAACAATGTGGGGTTTCAAAGGACCACCCAAGATAATGGTCAAAATAGAGAATTTTTTTTATTTAAAAGATCAGTTTTATTTTATTTTTCATTTAAAAGATCAGTTTTATTTTATTTTTTTCACAAAGATCAGTTTTAGTTTACTGACGCGTTATCCAGCTTTATGTATGTACGTGGGGACACCATATTTGCTCACTACATATTTGGGCTCTGCTTCATGCTTTCCAATGCAAGACAATAGTTGTGCTTTGCTTTACAAACATCCTTGTAGTGTCTACTGTTAACCCAACAGTTGTTATGGTGTATCTACCCCCCCCCCCCCCCAAAAAAAAGAAAAAATTGAATATATATTACAATTTACCATACTTTGACGGGATGGCTGCATTGGTTTTGATTTTACAGGCTAAGAACATTTTCTGCAAGTACAGAAAATACTTGTTGCCAGAAATGCAATGTCCTCGTGGGAGGTGAAAAGACAGTAAAAATAACTTATCTTTCTTTTGTAAACTACTAATCCCATCAATCCACTATTTTGAAGTGTGACATGTTGGGTATCAATTTACTCGGCTTAACATTATCTTTCACAATATTAAAAAAAAATTGGGCTAACTTTACTTTTTAATTAAAAAAAGTGTATTTTTTTCCAAAAAAAAGTGCGCTTGTAAGACCTCTGCGCAAATACGGTGTGACAAAGTATTGCAAGGACCGCCATTTTATTCTCTAGGGTGTTAGAAAAAAAAATGTATAATGATTGGGGGTTCTAAGTAATTTTCTAGCAAAAAAAAATGTTTTTAACTTGTAAACAACAAATCTCAGAAAGAGGCTTGGTCCTTAAGTGGTTAACCGCCCCCCCCCCCCCACACCCTCCGGTGCCACATTTGGCACCTTTCGGGGGGTCAGGTGTTAAAAAAAAAAAAAGAGATCACATAAACATAAATATACCTTGCCTAAGACCTCAGCATACAATGATGTCACTTCACAAGTCCATGAATAATTTCATTTAATTTTCTCTGGGTGGATTTGTGAGCCAATTTTCTGTTTTATATATAGATGACACACAATTGAATGTGAGTGAATAATCAGTAGTTTCTGCACAAAGTTTAACCCTAATATCTTACATAGTTACATAGTAGGTGAGGTTGAAAAAAGTCCATCAAGTCCAACCTATGTGTGTGATTATATGTCAGTATTACATTATATATCCCTGTATGTTGTGGTCGTTCAGGTGCTTATCTAATAGTTTTTTTAAACTGTCAATGCCCCCCCCCCCTGTGCTGAGACCACCCCCTGTGGAAGGGAATTCCACATTCTTGCCGCTCTTATGCCGCGTACACACGATTGGACATTCCGACAACAAAATCCCATGTTTTTTTTTCGACGGATGTTGGCTCAAAATTGTCTTGCATACACACGGTCGCACAAAGTTAATCGGAAATTCCGAAGGTCAAGAACGCAGTGACATACAACACGTATGACGAGCCGAGAAAAATTAAGTTCAATAGCCAGTGCTGCTCTTCTGCTTGATTCCGAGCATGCGTGGCACTTTGTGGGTCGGAATTGTCTACACAAGATTGGAATTTACGCAAACGGATTTTGTTGTCGTAAAATTTGAGAACCAGATTGCCGCGTACACATGGTCGGACTTTCCGACGGCAAATGTGCGATCGGAGCTCGTTGTCGGAAATTCCGACCGTGTGTAGGCTCCATCGGACAGTTTCCATCTGAATTTCCGTCGCACAAAATTTGAGATCTTGTTCTCAAATTTTCCGACGACAAAATCCGTTTGCGTAAATTCCGATCGTGTGTAGACAATTCCGATGCACAAAGTGCCACGCATGCTTGGAATCAAACAGAAGAGCAGCACTGGCTATTGAACTTAATTTTTCTCAGCTTGACGTTCGGAATTTCCGACCATCTTTGTGCGACCGTGTGTATGCAACACAAGTTTTGAGCCAACATCCGTCTGAAAAAAAACATGGGATTTTGTTGTCGGAATGTCCGATCGTGTGTATGCGGCAGATCTCAAATTTTGTGTGACAGAAATTTCGATGGAAACTGTCCGATGGAGCCTACACACGGTCGGAATTTCCGACAACGAGCTCCGATCGCACATTTGCCGTCGGAAAGTCAGACCGTGTGTACGCGGCATTACAGTAAAGAACCCTCTACATAGTTTAAGGTTAAACCTCTTTGGTCACCTGTCTTATTAAACTCCCTTTGGCAAAAAAGTTTTACCCCTATTGTGGGGTCACCAGTACGGTATTTGTATATTGAAATCATATTCCCTCTCAAGCGTCTCTTCTCCAGAGAGAATAAGTTCAGTGCTCGCAACCTTCCTTCATAACTAAGGTCCTCCAGACCCTTTATTAGCTTTGTTGCCCTTCTTTGTACTCTCTCCATTTCCAGTACATCCTTCCTGAGGACTGGTGTCCAGAACTGAAGTTCTTGTTTTCAGAGGTTTTTGTTCTCTGTTTCTAGCTTTGCATTCTTTGCAGTAAAAAGGAAAGGAAAGTGAAAGTAAACCACAAGTTTATCTTTGGAACTTTTGTGACCTTTTAAAGGAATTTATTAGGGCTGTTACTGATTAAAATTTTTGTGTTCGATTAATCAATTTTTTTTAATCGACTAATTTCGATTAATTATAACGCATATACAGATCCAACTACTTTTAGCTGATCTCCTTGCATTGCAACTCTGCATTAGTCAGTGGTAAATATATACTATATACAATCACCCAACACTAGTTAGTTTCCACAATCCATGACTTAACCTCACAGTTCACAAACACGTTTTAAATTCAAACTGTAGCACTGACATAAGTATTTTTTTTCCACAGTAGCGTGACAATCCCTCCACCTCCGGTCTAACTAATCACTCTCACTTTATGGCATGGACCCCTGTGCAAACAGGTGGTCATGCAAGCGGGTATCAAAAGGGCTAACACGGACCATAAACTTCTCTCACGTCTCCTTAGATCTCAGCAAGGACGCCAGGTCATGGGTAGAAAGAAAATATCTAAGTGCTCACCGCTTAAGTATAAGATTTAATTTTTGTGTTCAACCACAAACTACTCACATAAAGATGATAAAAACACAGCAGCCGACAATCGCGTTAGTTCTGTAGGGCAGCAGCGGGTGGCGTAATGCATTGCTCCTCCCCCGTACGCGTTACGTTCAATCAGAACTTCAACGTCACCGGACTCCTCCCCCCTTCCCTTCGTTAGGAGACGGAGGCACTTGGGGAAGGGGGAAGGAGTCCAGTGACGTCACCGGAACTCCCTGAAGACCCGGAAGCCGACGGAGAGGTGAGTACCGATCAAAATAAAAAATAAATAAAAAATTAATCGATTAATCAAGGAATTAATCTTTAATTTCCACAGCCCTAAATATGGGAACTGCTATTGTCCACTTGTTTTTGAAGGTCCTTGACCCAGGGCGGCCAGTCATATCCTTTCAGTGCTTGGTAAGTCAGGTATGTCAGGTTTAAAAATATTAGGGGGTTGATGTACTCAACTAACTAAATTAAAGGGAAAACTATTTTTTCTTTGTCAGTGCCCCCGTTAGGGCGATCCACCATCTCTATTTGTTCTGTTTGCTGTTTATCATTGAAAGTAAAATAAAAATCCTCAAATTTTGGGTTGACATCAGAACAGGAATAGAGGGGAAATCTTCCAATGGGGACACTAGTTCTGGTGACACACTGGGCTTTCCTCACTTTGGAGGGATTTGCTCTCACTTCCTGTTTTGCCTGCAGGACAGGAAGTTAAGGGAATTCTCCCCCATGGGAGACAGATGGCAAAAGCTGACAGGCGTTTTGACCCTCCCTTACTCTATCCAAAATGTAAAAAAAAAGTTTGGCCTTTAGTGACACTTTACGGCAAAAATGCTGCAGAGCCTGGACCAGCTGAGTGATGTCAGCCGACAGCGGCTGTCAGGGGAATCAGGGTCACGGGAGTGGCCTATGGCCCTACTTCTCCTTTAAATGATCATCTGGATTAGATTGGACAAACATCAGAATAGTAACTTCCTTCCCCCTCCAACTTCTCAGATTCACATCTTGTACGTGTCGGGAATGCAAGAAAATTCAGCGTTTACCCAACATGCACATAAATGCACTGCGCTTTAGCAGATTCGTGATGGTGTCAATAATTGTTAAAGGCACTCTCGTGCATTTGCCAACGTGTGCGCTAAATCGCTTGGTGCTGCAGCGTGAATTTAAAACAGGGTCAGGCGTGTGGGGAACCCCATTGAAATCAAAGGGCTGCCCCACACACAATGTGCAGAAACGCGCACACACTTTATTGAACCTGTGGGAACCTACCCTAATATGCCCTATTTGGACTTTGTAGAAACATACCGGCCTTCCATGATTCAATGGATTTAATCATCCATCTTTCATCGTTTCCCTGGAGCAGGCAGCGATCTGTATGTCTCAGGGTTCTCTCCCAAGCAGGATAGGCCTTCCAGCTGCCCAGCCCCTTATACACATTTTCAGTAAGTGCTTTAGGAAAGCCGCTGCTTGCACCACTTATTTTTTTCTAATTGTGACCACTTCCTCAGTGTCACAAGCATAGGAAAGTGACAGATTGAACAGACTCGTTCCTTCCTGTGAAGCCCCAGCTGCAGCTAATGGTGACAACTTCTGCTTTGTGCTTTGTTTCAGCAGCTAGGAAAGAAACCTGGGGGACTTGGACTAAAATAATTGTCCTGTTGTTCCAGGTCAGGGCGTGACTAAGGGGAAGCAGAATATATAAAATAATTTAGGCAAATTTCAGAACCAGTTTATCTTTTTATGGATTCAGCACTTCCAGCAAATGGGTGGAGGTTCTCTAGTGGTCCGCTGCCCTCATCAGAATCACCACTTGAAGGAAAGTGACCTGCTCTCCATTATAAATAATCTCCATAGCAAATAATCCATTTAGTGCATTGACAAAGCTATAGCCATCTGCACCTCGTAGGTGAAGAAAAGCCCAAGTCTATCTAGCCTACCTAACCTGTATAAAAAAGATCTGTATACTTACCTATTTTTAATCTGCTTACCTGATCCTGAAGCTCCGGCCCAGGGAATGCTCAACAGTGGTTGGGAATTTCAGGAGCAATGACGTCAACCATAGGCTCCCATAGCCCATCCATTGTAGGAACATTTTTAAGAATAGTAAGGCTACTTTCACACTGGGGTGGGCAGATCACCGTTCTATCGGTAGGGAAGGCATTGATCCAATGTTCCTGAAAAGCCAGGGACATGGATCCATGCTTTCCCATAGTAAAAAAACACCTCCTGCACAGTTAGAAAACACAGGCTAGGCACACAGCTATCCCTTGAATTGCCCCTGATGTTAACCCCTTCCCAGCCAGTGCATAGTTTTAGCACTGATCACTGTATTAGTGTCTCTGATCCCCAAAAAAGTGTCAGTTAATGTCCAATTAGTCCTCTGCAATATCGCAGCCCCGCTATAATTCGCTAATCGCCGCCATTACTGGTAAAAATAAGTAAATAAAATAAATAAAAATATCCCATAGTTTGTAGTCGCTATAACTTTTGCGCAAACCAATCAATATACTGGCCTAAAATTATATTTTTTTTACATTGTTTTATTGGATATGTTTAAGACCACTTTCACACAGAGGCGCTTTACAGGTGCTATAGCGCTAAAAATAGCGCCTGCAAATCGCCTGTAAAGCGCTTCTCCTGTCACTCCAAGCCCGACTTACGCTGGCAGGACGTCAAAAAAGCCCTGCTAGCAGCTTCTCTGAGTCACTATAGGCACCCCTGCCCCTGCTAAAACGACAGTAAAGCGCTGCTAAAAATAGCGGCGCTTTACCGCCGACACCCGGGCGTTGTGGGTGTGAAAGTGCCCTTATAGCAGAAAGTAAAAAAACTATATATATATATTTTTTTTTTTTTCAAAATTGTCGGTCGTTTTTTGTTTATAGTGCAAACAATAAAAAACACAATGGTGATTAAATATGACCAAAAGAAAGCTCTATTTGTGGGAAAACAGGACAAAAAAGGTATTTGGGTACAGCGTCACACGACACGTGCAATTGTCAGTTAAAATAATGCAGTACCGTATCGCAAAAAATGACCTGGTCAGGAAAGGGAGTAAATACTTTGGAGCTGTGGTTCAAGCTGAATTAAACCTATGGGCATGATGAGTCTCAGTATGATAACTATGTAAGTATGATGGGTCTGAGTATAATGTCTATGTAAGCAAAATGTGCCTATGATGAGGCTGAGTACGTAAGTAAAATTTACCTAAAGGACCGATGGAGAAGCTGGAAATCCCTATAATATCTGGGGTATTCTAGCCATAGCCACAATCTTCCAGGTTCTGTGCAAGCAGTTTCTCCTCTGCACACTGACCAAGGGGGTTGCTCTATCAACATTGTCATCATTCATAAAGATCACCCCCAATTCCTGCACCTTCACACCTCAGATCACCCCAATTCCAGCACCTTATTACACCTCAGATCATCCCAATTCCAGCACCTTATTACACCTCAGATCACTCCCAAGTTCTAGGAAACAAGGTATCGGCCCAATGCACATTAAAGCAATTGTGATTTTATTTTTTTAGGTATTGCTCTGGAAGGCAGTGCCGTCATGGATTTTATTAGCACAAACAGCGACCAGAAGGAGGAAATGGAGCTGTTGCTCCCCTATTTCAATGTGTCTGATGTGGTCACGATAATGGAAAACCTCTATCGAGATGGGGAAGTATGTGCCGTGGGCAAGAGCAAAGTAAAAGCGTGTCAAGAGACTTACTACGAGGAGAGGACGGACTCTTTATTCCTCAGCGGGCAGGAAACCTCTCTACTGTCCTCTGTTAGATATGGGACTACTAAAGAGTTACTCAGATTCGCCAATCAGCTGGCAGATGCAAAGCATTTACACCAGTGTTTGCAGCAGGCATGTGGAATCATACTGAACAAGGTAAGACAATGTACCTACAGTACCTCTTATTGTTGAACTCCAAGCAGATAGTAAACCAGAGGTAGGCAACCTTTTGAGCCCCGTGTGCCGAGAATTTTTTTTAAGGAAATTGAGAGTGCCATTTATAAAAAAAAAAAAAAAAAAAAACTACCGTAACTTTACACTTTCAATGACGAAAAGGAAAATTACTTAATTTAAATTACTTACTTAATTGAATAATAGAAAGAAACTAACATTTGTGCTTCCAAAAATCAGTGATCACTTACCCTTGTTTGAAAAGACGTGTGCTACAAGGCATGTACGGTAAGGTAGAAATGAATATGCCAGCCAAGAACTTCTCCAGATCACTCCAATTCCTGCACCTTCACATTTCAGATCACCCCAATTCCTGCACCTTCACACCTCCGATCAGTCCCAATTTCCAGTATCTTTACACTTCAGATCACTTAAATTCCTGCATCTTTAGGCCCGATTCACACCTATGCAGGTTGCAGTTTTCATATTCCTGGTGCATTTTGCGTTTTTCAAGACACACTTTTGATCCATTGAAGTCTACGGAACCAAAGACCAGAAAAAAAAACCCTGGCCCTTTCCATAAAATGCACAAATGTGAACTACATCCATAGAAAATTATGTTAAATGGACTGTAGTGTGTTTCTGCAAAACTGAAAACGCACTAAAAAATGCATTTTTTGTGCATTTTGCAGATTTGCACTACAGTCCATTTAACATGGTTTCCTATGGAACACGTTCTGTAGTGCAAATCTGCAAAATGCAAAAAGCACTAAAAATGCATAGGTGTAAATCCAGCCTTACATCTCAGATCAGTCCCAATTTCCCGAACCCCCACACCTCAGATAACCCCAATTCCTGAACCTCCACACCTCAGATCAGTCCCAATTCCTGCATCTTTACACCTCAAATCAGTCCCAATTCCTGCACCTCCACACCTCAGATCAGTCCCAATTCCTGCATCTTTACACCTCAGATCAGTCCCAATTCCTGCATCTTTACACCTCAGATCAGTCCCAATTTCTGCACCTTTACTTGCAGAAAAAGGGGGAAAAAAGTATTTATAATGTAAAGATGTTACATTTATCCCTGGTGAAAGAGGCTGCAGCATTAGGTGTGGATGGAATGTATAGGTGCATAGTCTAGCCCCTCTGCTGGCAGCCTGTAAAAATCTATAGGAGGCTGACACCTGCTGCGGTTGGTTCGGGCTGGACTGTGCACCAAGCAAAATTATGTTTAGGGTAATATGTGCCTAGGGACGAATGCCTGGAATGCAGCAACTCAGATGTCCGGCAGCAGGACTGGAGGGTGCCCCTGTACCTTTCACCCACACATGAGCGCCAGGGTTAAATTCACAGTGTGCATGAGGTCTAATGCCCGTACACACGATCGGAAATTCTGCCAGCAAAAGTCCGATGAGAGCTTTTGGTCGGAAAATGCGACCGTGTGTATGCTCCATCTGACTTTTGCTGGCGGAAAGATTGAGAGCAGGTTCTCTATTTTTCGCTCGGAAAAAGTTCCTATCCGAAAATGCATTCGTCTGTAGCAATTCCGATGTGAAAAACTCCTACGCATGCTCGGAAACAATTCGACACATGCTCGGAAGCATTGAACTTCATTTTCTCGGCCTGTCGTAGTGTTGTACGTCACCGCGTTCTTGATGGTCGAAAGTTCAGAGAACTTTTGTGTGACCGTGTGTATGCAAGACAAGCTTGAGCGGAATTACGTCGGAAAAAAAACATCCAAGATTTTTCTGACGGAAATTCCGCTTGTGTGTACAAGGCATTAGAAACAATTTAATGAAAAATTGATTACAGGGCCATTAGGTAGTGGGTGTGTATGTAATTTTTTTGTCCAAAAAAAGGAATAATTTTAGTGTCGTTTTAGTATGCAGATTGCGAATGAGAAGCATTCCAGCTGCTTAAATAGGCTACATAGACAAATTATTAAATTCAGTTATATTGGTGTTCCTGTCACACTGTAGAAGGTATTTTGCCTTACTGCATTCTATGCAGTAAGATTAAAAAAACCTTCTGCATGCTTAAAAAACGCTGCAATAAGATTAAAAAAACCTTCTGCATGCAGCACCCCCCCCCCCCCCCCGCAGCCACCTTAATACATACCTAAGCCCGATTTCAATCCAGTGATGTGCCTCATTGGCTTAGATACAGCGGCGGGAGCCATTGGCTCAATCGCAGCCAGTGATGAGGAGGTAGGTGGTGGGGATGAGGCCAGCTCTGTGTGTCTTATGAACACAAAGAGCAGGGCCCAGGAGCGAGCACAAACAAGTGCCCCCCAGAGCAAGTGGCTTGCTATGGGGGCACTCTGCACAGGGGGGGGGGGGGGGGTGACGGGGGGGGGGGGGGGGGGGGACGGGGGACAGGAGCGCCAGCTGGGGACCTAAAAAAAAAAAAGCAGGATCAGGGCTGCTCTGTGCAAAAACATTGCACACGGCAGGTAAGTATAACATGTTTGTAAAGGCTTTGTTTTTTTAAGAAAAAAATAAAATCACTTTAATTTTGCAATTACGAGGGCTTTAAGAAACCACACTAGAAGCTCGTGTTTGCCCCAATTAGTAGTAAAGCTTGTCATAATTCAGCTGCTGAAATTCTTAGAAAAGTAGTCGTGCAAACATTGGCCCCCATGAAGCCCTCACTGATATAATCTCTATTTTAACCTACATGTCCTACTTTAACAACCACTGCCTGCAATGATAAATAACACAAAGGGGGTTATTTACTATAACTGACGAGTTGGTGCAGCTTTGCATAGAAACCAATCAGCTTCCAGGTTTTATTATCAAAGCTTAGTTGAACAAGCTGAAGTTAGAAGCTGATTGGCTACCATGCACAGCTGCACCAAGTTTTGCACTCTTCAGTTTTAGTAAATCGACCCCATTGTGAAGTTAGCACTGAGCTTTCTGTTGAAAGGGTGTCTACACACAGAGTGATGTTTACAATCGGAAACGTCTGTCTTGCCGTGGGCTAAATTGTATAATCACCACACCTAGTACTAGCATTGTGTTAGTTGCTTCACACGGCATATTTCACCTCATCTGCAGGTGGTTTGATGCGTCAATGCTAATGATCGCTGTGTGTTTATTCTCCAATTGCATCATAATTAGCCAATTAGCTTCCCCGTGACTTAACTTTTCAGGCTCTTGACATAAACCACGCTGCATCCTATGTATAGGAAGTTTAGGGCAAGGCTACATTGAGGAAGGGCAGGCAACTAGCATCTTCAGAAGGTCTGCACATTTTTTTTTTCTTCCGTTAAATGTTTCCATTATATAGAGATTTATAGAACAGCTCTGCTCAGGCAAATATCTGAAGGGGCTCTGCACTCATTGCCTTCTATAGCTGTCAAAATTCTTAAGGCCTCATTCACACCATGGTGCAGAGACTTCAGTTTTTCTGCATGCGTTCTGCAAGGGCTCAAATAACACAATGGTTCTCTATGTGCCCTGTTCACGCCACACCGTGTGGATTCTTTCTGCGCAGGGATCTGCAATGTGTATGAACAGGGCACATAACTGATGTGAAATCCTGTGCAGTTTTCCCATCATGAAAAACACAACTTCATATTTAATAAATACATTGATCTAGTCACTAAAATCCAGGAAAAATACAATTTGATTTTTTTCCCCCCTTAATTAAAAGGTCACACAATAAAGGCTGGGACATAAAATACGGCGGGAGGGCGAGGAGCGCCACAGCTATGCCTTCTGAGGCAAATGAGCCCGCTGCCACGGAACATTCCTTAACCACTTCAATACTGGGCACTTTCACCCCTTCCTGCCCAGGCCAATTTTTGGCTTTCCATGTTGTCACACTTTAAATGACAAATGTGTGGTCATGCTATACTGTACCCAAATTAAATTTTTTATAATTTTTTTTCCCCCCACAAACTGAGCTTTCTTTTGGTTGTATTTAAAAAAAATTTTTTCGTTTTTTCTTTTGTTTTTTTGTTTTTGTTATTAAATGTTGTAAATAAGTGTATCCAAGTCCCGGGTCCCCTTTGGTCTAATGATGACCTCCATTGTTAGGGACAGCTGACATCCTTTTGTGTAGAGTGGGTTACGAGGCTTGGTGGGTGTAATGCAAGGTAGATTCATGGGCGCCAGACACTTCTTGAATGCAAAAAGATTTATTTTCTCTTAACAGAACTGCGGGAGAGGGGTTTAGGGCCAGGACACCCTTTCGTAGTTGCAATGTTAATTGGCAGACTCTGAGACTTCTATAGGTGGACAGCCATGCAGGGAAAGGCAGCCAGCCGGGGGCCTCATCTGCATGTGTAGACACGCTGTCTCCTATGGCAACAATCTTGAACAGTTTCTAACAAAGGTTACAATGAACTCTTTCATTTCCTCTACAATCTCCTATTGTAGATCTTCACTCAACTGAGCTCCCAGTCTCTCTTACTAGAGTTTCTTATCTTCCTCAAGCTTGGCATCCAAGATACTCAAGTGTCACCCCATTGGCCTGCTTGGTCCCTGGCTTGGCACACAATATTGCTCTGCAAGCGTCACCTCTGCTGGCTGGGTCCCTGGCTTGACATCTGCTGAAGTTTCCCAATCCTTCACCGTCTGCGGTTGGTGAGAATAGTGCTCTGGTACTTGCTTCAGCTACTCACTGTGGTCCCTAGTAATAAGGTGGATGGTCCCTTAGTGGTGACAGCTTCCCCTCTACCTCCGACCACAACAGGTTCTCCGGGTGGCAGAACCATCACATTTGGTTTGACTGCAATTCGCAATCCCAACCCTATGCTGCTCTCTTGCATCTGGCTAGGCCCTCAGACAGCCTAGCAGCCAGATGTCCCCAGGATAGGCCTCAGGCTCTGGCCTAGCAGACCAAGGGACCCAAGAAGATCCCTGCCCATTAGCTGAGATACTCCATCTTTTCCTAACCTGTCCTTGCAATGACCTTGTCTTGTCTAATGCCACCAGATACCCCGCCATCTAGTGACAGAAGAGAGAAGTGCAGCAATTCCAGAATTAGGGTGAAATCAATTCATCTCCTATCAATTGGCCAAGGCAACTATACCTGGCAGGTAAATTTACTAGGAACCCTGCCTAAACATCAGGGTGCTACATAAGTTTTCTCCTTCACTGACGGGCACTGATGAGGCAACACTGACAGGCACTGATGAGGAAGCACTAATATGCAGCACTGATGGGCGGTGTTCCGTCAGATTAGGCGACCCATCAAACCTTGTAACGGAAATGGCGTTCCGTAACGGCCATTTTGGTACACCCTGCACTCAGCCACAGTAAGCTTACAGTCTGAAGTCGCCAAGCGGACATCTTTTTTACACCCACCAAAGTCTTGCATTTATCACTTATTGTTACCAGTAAACTGAGCTTATATCGTGAAATACAGTATTAAGAACTCTATAACACTGTTTTGATTTTGAACCTTGTATACCTCTATACATAACACTCATGTATCAATATCTATGCTGTATTGGTGATTTCTTGTATCTTGACCTTGATATATGGAAGAAAAAAAACACTCCAGTTGTCCTTTTTTAGTTATGCATTTTTAATTATAATTGTTAATGTGACAGTATTTCTATCATTATATGTATAAAGTCTCTTTCTCAGTTCTAATAGATGTATAGAGTAAGATGTATAGAATAAGTATGCACAGTAGGTGTTAATATATGAATAGGTAAGAGGCAGAAATAAATATTAAATCTCTCCCCTCTAGATGCTCACCATCAAGGACGGGCGGTACCAGACAGACACTGACGTGCTGCTATTTCCATGGAAGATGACATACCAGAGTCACGGCTCAGAGCTTATCCCCAGGGGGGCTTTTGGGAAAGTCCACTTGGCACAGGATACAGCGACCAGAAAGAGGATGGCGTGTAAGCTGGTAGGTTGCTGCAATCATGTTTTCATCAAACTGGATGTTTGTCCTCCCCCTTTTTTTCCTTTTTTTTTTTTTTCATAAAATGATTTTACTGAAAACTCAAGTGGTAACACGACAAAATGCTAACTACTGAGAGCTGATAGATCAAGCTGCCTTATCGTATATTAAGTTAAAATGAGGTTTCATGCGGTAACTGACACCACTTCAACAATCAAAAAGAGAGAATATATTTTAGGTGTTTTTAATGCTGGAGGCAAAAAAATTCATAACAGGTTTGTACACTGAAAAATGATTCTTCATTAATAGTTCCTTTTGTAGTACTTATATGCAGTAGTAATGCATGTCTTTTAAACGTATTAAGCCCCATACACACGGTCGGATTTTCAGACGGAAAATGTCCTATCGGACAATGTTGTCGGAAATTCCGACCGTGTGTAGGCTCCATCGGACATTTTCCATCGGATTTTCCGACGGACAAAGTTTTATCTCCTGCTCTCGAATTTTCCGACAACAAAGTCCTATCAGACTTTTTCCGATCGTGTGTAGCGAATTCCGACGGACAAAGTGCCACGCATGCTCAGATCACATTACAAGACCAAAGCTATTGGCTACTAGCCTCTACGTAGTCCCGTCGTACGCAACAAACGTCACCACGTTCAGAATGATCGGATTTTCCGACAACTTTGTCCGACCGTGTGTATGCAACACCAGTGTCGGACTAAATCCGTCGGAAAAAATCCGATGGATTTTGTGGTCTGATTTTCCGACCGTGTGTACGGGGCATTAGAAGTAAAGATATAGGGGGTTATTTACTAAAGGCAAATGCACTTTGCACTACAAGTGCAAACTACAAGTGCAAAGTGCACTTGAAATTGCACTTGGAAGTGCAGTCGCTGTAGATCCGAGGGGGACATGCAAGGAAAATAAAAAACAGCATTTTAGCTTGCACATGATTGGATAATAAAATCAGCAGGGCTTCCCCTCATTTCAGATCTACCTCTCAGATTTACAGCGACTGCACTTCCAATTGCACTTTCAGTGCAATTTCAAGTGCACTTTGCACTGGTAGTTTGCACTTGTAGTGCAAAGTGGATTTGCCTTTCCTAAATAACCCCCATTGTATTTACCTGGTGATCCTGCCAGTTTCTGTGGTCCCTATACACTTCCTGCGGTAAGGTGACAACACTAAATACAAGCTCCTATTGCTGTGGTAGCATTGTCTCCCTATTCTGTGTGATTTTGGTGTAGAACAGTGGTCTCCAAACTGTGGCCCTGGGGACCAGATGTGGCCCTTTGCTTTCTTTATCTGGCCCTGGGGGCAATATTCCTCCCACTGACATTAACAATGGGGCACGATTCCTCCTACTGATAGGAGGCAGTATTTCTCAGACTGACACCAAAAGTGGGGCATAATTCCTGACACCAATAATGGGTCACTATTCCTTCCCCTGATACCAGTGATGGAGCATTGTTTACTACCATGACACAGGGGCATTTTCTACTTCCACTGGCCACATTCCAGCCCCCCTGAAGTCTGAAGGACCGTAAACTGACCCTTTGTTTAGAAAGTTTGGAGACCCCTGGTGTAGAACATCATCACACTAAGCCAACACACAGCATGCTTTCAGGGGTTCATTTTCATACCTGCTGGCTAAAGCTGGCCACCAAACCAGGAGGATTTTGTTAGAAAAAATTAGTTTTCAGAACGTATGTTCAATTATCTTAGCATTAATTGGGGTCAAATAGACGATTGTTTTTGACTTGAGTGACAAGGAAAATAGGAGGAGGATGGAAAGGTTTTCTCAAAGTAATGAAATTCTAACTGTGACTGTAGTTCAGCCATATTTATTGTAAAGCACATGGACATCACAAAATCAAATGTTGGATTCAAAACACTGGCATGGCAATCTAACAGAATTTTTCAGGTTTTTTTTCTTTTTCCTTTTTTTTTTTTTAACGAAATTTCTCCATAATGGTATTATTGAATGTTCTGGCAAATGATCTTTCTCTGCTCTGGCAAATGATTATTTCTCTATGAACATGTGAATGAAATTCTACTGTGTGCTTTATGGCCGTACATTGCCCCCTTCCCTAACCCCCCCCCCCCCCAATTCACAATTCAGGGTTTTCTTCTTGTTTCTCTACGACACACTACACTTCACATTAGAGCTGCATGATTAATCGTTAAGAATCGTTTTTTTGAATGAATGAACTTCAGTCTGTAAAGGAGGAAAGTTTAACCACTTAAAGACTAAACCTTTTTCTGACACTTGTTGGTTTCAAGTTAAAATCAATATAATTTTATATATATATATATATATATATATATATATATATACACATAATATAATATAAATATATAATGTAAATAATTTATAACATTTTTTATTGTTTTTTTAATTTTTTTAGAAGAGACCCCCAGTGATGGCGAACCTTGGAACCCCAGATGTTTTGGAACTACATTTCCCATGATGCTCAACTACACTGCAGGGTGCACGAGCATCATGGGAAATGTAGTTCCAAAACATCTGGGGTGCCAAGGTGCGCCATCACTTCCCTAGAGAATAATATGGTGGTTGTTGCAATATTTTTTTTTTCACACTGTATTTGCGTGGCAGCCTTTCAAATGCAATTCTTGGGGAAAAAAATACACTTTAATAAATAAAATAAAAAATGAAACCGTAAAGTTAGCCCAATTTTTTTGTATAATGTGAAAGATGTTATGCCGCAAGAATTATGAGAGAATCGCAATCTTTATCCTAAGCAAAAAAATTGTGATTTTTCATTTTGGCCAGAATCGTGCAGCTCTACTTCACATGCAAAGTCACATTCTTTCTAAATGTCCCTGTTCACACTTGTATGCTTAGTCACCCTATGCTCACATGAGCTTTTTTTTTTTTTTCAGTATATTTAAGTACTTTTACGCCTTAGGCCCCCTTCGGACTATGACTTAAGACAGTAAGTGTCTTGCATATGTGCGCCTCTGCCCTTTTTGTTTCTGCGTTGTCGCGCTAATAGGCCACTCCTTAATTTCAATGGGGTGCCTTATGTGCGATAAATGTAGTGAAATAGCTCATGCTACTTTTTAAGCTTCAAGCAGATGTAAATTTTTTGCAAAAAATAAAAAAAAGCACATCTCCTTGTTGAGTTTGCAATGTGTTTAAAACAGGGTTACAAAAACATTTGTACTCACCTAGGTGGATGCAACACCGATCCCAGCTGCATCTAAGACCAAGAACTGAGCGATTTAAAGACAGCTGATCGCTCAGTTCTTAAGAGCCAGTGACTATCAGTCACCGTCTCTCTGCTGTGCCCCTCCAGCACTCACTAGAGCCCCGGGCTGTGGAGGGGGCAGGCATGGCTGGCTCAGTCTCCCAGTGGCTCACTGAGAGGCTTAGCCAGCTGTTGGTCCAGGCCTCTGGGTGGACCCCAACATTAAAGTCAGGATCGATCCAGAGCCTGGACCACCTGAGTGACATCAGGGGACTTTAGCCTGCTGTTGGCTGAAAACTATTCACAGGAGTGCAGAACGAACTGCACTCATGTGATCCATAGGAGGAACACAGCCAAAATAGCTTTGACCATACTTCTCCTTTAACAATGAATGTCACTTCAAGCGTGGTTTTTGTGCATTTCATAAATGCATGCTAAATCACATGATTTTATGAATCTTCACGAAATGCTATAGTGTAAATGCAAACGGAAGAACTCCTCTCCTATAGAACTGCTCTCCTCCTTTTGCCCACTTGAGGAAACAAGCACCTCGAGCTTTGATATACAATAGATATGTATATACCGTATTTATTGGCGTATAACACTCACCCCAAGTTTAGGAGGGAAGTTTAAGGAAAAAAACTTTTAGGAGGGAAGTTTAAGGAAAAAAACTTACATTTAAATGCCCATCAATGCAGCCTTCTCAGTGTCCATCTGCAGCTTTGTCAGTGTCATTTGCAGCCTTGCATTGCAGCCCTGCCTGTCATTTGCAGCCCTGCCTGTCATTTGCAGCCCTGCCTGTCATTTGCAGCCTTGCCTGTCATTTGCAGCCTTGTCAGTGTCAGCTTGCCATTTAAAAATGGCGCCGTCGAGATACAGAGTGGATGTCCTGTGTATCTCGGCGGCGCTCAGTAGCTCTCGGCCGCTCTCGGTGGCTTTCGGCTATTTTCGGCCAAAGCGCGTGAAAGCCGCAGAGGACGGCCAAAAGCGTCCGAAAGCTGCCGAGAGCGGCCAAAACCACCGAGAAGCTCACAATCGGCAGGGGATCGGCGTATAACACGCACCCACGATTTTCCCTGGTTTTAAGGGGGAAAAGGTGCGTGTTATACGCTGATAAATACGGTAATCCAACCCAAAATATCACAGCTTTCCTGAGATCATATCAGTGTTTTAATAGTAACTCTATTTATGTCCTCGTCTTCTTCCCCTTCATGCGATTAAACAAATAATACTGTATTTTATTGTTAACCTTTCCGTACAAGGAAGTTTGTCTGCTGCAAACTTCCTCATCGTGTGATTGCTCACATACAGTTCTTTCCATTGTAGCAGTACAATGCATATAGCACAGGATATTAGGGACATCGGCAAAGAGCACAGATCAAGGTGAATGAGTCCATATAAACCAATCAGCAAATGTCTGTTTATAGCTGGGATTCATTTAAAGCTGAACTCTGGTAAAAGGAAAAATAGTGTAAATATAAGAGTAGTATATTATTCATATTTGAATCTTGGTGTGATTTGTGTATTTCTTCCAGATCTGAGCAGAAATCCAGTGTGAGACCTTTCCCTGTGCAGGGCTTCCTGTAATATAGACCGGTCACTGCTTATCTCTCTTCTTGTGCAGGGTGACTGGTCTTGTCTCCACCCCCTCCTGCAGTTTTATGCAGGCAGTCTGTAGTGGGTGGAGCCTGATCCCTCCCACAGGTCTGCTCTCATCACAGGCTATGTACAACACAGTGATGATGTCATCACTATTTTTACAGGCTAATAACTGGGTATGCAAAAGCATTTGGTGCACACAAAGTAAATGTTTGTTTATCTTTCATTGCTATTGAGGAATATATTTAATTGAGAGGAGAAATGTCTGGAGTTCAGCTTTAATTTCCATTCACACTTTTAGGACTCCAAAGTTGGCACTTTGGAGTGCAACTTTGGATGGGTGCGACTTGGATACGACTTTGGCTTTAACCAATGATAATGGTGAACTTTTGCATTGTGTAACATTCAGGTATAGCTTTCATGCAACTTTTGAGAGTTAAGACTGAAGTCTTTGGCACTCACGTTGCATGAAAGTCAGGCCAAAGTAGTGCATGAACTACTTTTGAAGTCGCTTCAACTTTAAGTTGCACATATATGAATGGTTATCATTGGAAAACATGGGGAACAACTTGTCATGCAACTTTGATGTCCAAAGTTGCATGACAAGTCACACAAGCTTTAATTGTATAGGTTACTATTATATTTTACTATTATGTTTTACTCCCCAGCGCTATTACTTTCTACCGCTCCTTGCACTGTCATAATAAATGTTCCTGAAGATAAGTGTTCAGAAAATAGGTGACAGATTAGTAGTATGTAAATGCGCATGAAATGCATAACAATGATGCAGCACATTTGCTTACTATCCCAACTTTAGAAGTTCAGGGACATGGGATGATTGATGCCTAATCCTGCGAATAACTATTGTCATGTGACCGTATATCTGTACACTGTGTATAAAACCTCTTCATATACATACTATACTCTGTATATACACTGTATAAATACATATATGTATATATATATATATATATATATATATATATATATATATATATATATATATATATATATATATATATATATATATATATATATATATATGTATGTGTGTGTGTGTGTGTGTGTATGTATATGTGTGTGTATACAGGATATCTCAACTTACAAGCTGACCTCAAAGCATTGTTTAACCTCTTGGTGCCCTTTAATATGACACCGGGGGGCGGGGCGCGGCACGGCTTAAGATCACGTGACTGCCTGTCATGGAGGTCAAGTGGTCTGAAAACTCTCATTGTTATTGGGAGCTTTCAATAAAGTGACGTGCGCGCATTCTCGACACACGCATTTTGAGGGCAATTAACGTAAATATGCAGCCCCTTGGCGCTAAGGACCAGGTGCGGAGAAGCTGTATATATATATAGATGTATGGTCTGCACCAAGGGGTTAATTGGGAAACTATGTGGCAACTATGTGGTTGAATATTGATAAATGTAAAGTTATTCACTTAAGGGATAAAAACATACATAAATAATACATTCTAGGAGGAGAACAGCTGGGGGAGTCGGTGGTGGAGAAGGATCTGGGTGTTCTGGTAGATCATAGACCTAATAATGGCATGCAATGAAAAGCTGTACGTTTTTTAAAACACTCGTTGGGGTTGATTTACTAAATGCAAATAGACTGTGCAGTTTGCAAATTGGGTATTTTTTGCAAAGCTTTACCTTATTTACTAAGCTCTGGAGCAATTGAACTTGCAGAGTGCAACTACACTTTGCAAAGTGCACAGTCTATTTGCTAAAGATTTACTGCTGCTCAGGGGGCTTTGGGCTTCAGCAAAATGGCAGCCTCCAGCAAGAAGAAACAGGAACAATGCTGGAGGCAGTTTACAGCACACACTAATTTTGGTAGCATCATTATTAATGTGGAATGTATATTTCTTGCTAAAGAACATTATTTATATATATATATATATATATATATATATATATATATATATATATATAATATATATATATATATTTTTTTTTTTCTATTATATTATTGTTATAAAATTTAAGCAGAATGCTCTTTGATCAGTTGAGATAATTTGGAACAGAGTGAGATAAAGCGAGATGCTGCTTTAGATTACAGGATATTGCTCTTGATGAGTAAAGGTTAATGAGTTGATATAATTATTCCAGTGGAGTAACACATTTCTATGTTTGTTTACCTGCGGAGGATTGTTGTTATGTAATAGAGCTGTGAATACAGTGTAATGATATGAGCTCCATAGGCGTTCCTTGTAGGAAGATAACCACACCTTAAAAGCAGGGTGGATGATACCTGATTAATCCAACAATGAGCAATGCCCGACTGTCTTCATCACATGCCATTTTCACCACTCACGTTTGTCTTCTTTCTCTCTCTCTCTCAAAGATCCCGGTGGAGCACTTCAAGCCGGCTGACGTGGAGTTTCAGGTGCAGTTTCAGCACGAGAACATCGCTGAGTTATATGGAGCCGTATTATGCAACAACATGGTTCACCTGTACATGGAGGCCGGGGAAGGAGGGTCCGTCCTGGAGAAGCTGGAGAGCTGCGGCCCTCTGCGCGAGTTCGAAATCATTTGGGTGACCAAACATATCCTAAAGGGGCTCGACTTCCTACACTCCAAAAATGTCATCCACCATGACATCAAACGTAAGTGTGCCATCCTTCGGGTTCTGCTGCTTGGTATTTTGTTGGGGAATGTTTTAAAGTGATGCTGAATGACATCCTTATTCTACAAAAGTACTCCATACACTTCCACTCCCTAAGGCTACTTTCACACTGGGGCGTTGGGGGCGCTAGTGGTAAACCGTCGTTTTAGCGGCGCATTTCAGCCGCTAGCGGGGTGGTTTTACCCCCCGCAAGCGGCCGAAAAAGGGTTAATACCGCCCGAAAACCACCGCTGCAGCTGCGTTTTGCGGGCGGGTTCGGAGCGCTGCCCCATTGTTTTCAATGGGAACGGGCGCTATAGGAGCGGTAAATATACCGCTCCTACAGCAAGCCAAAGATGCGGCTTGCAGGACATTTTCCAGCGTCCTGCAAGCGCACCGCTTCAGTGTGAAAGCCCTCGGGCTTTCACACTGAAGACACAGCAACAGCTGTTTTGGGTCGGTTTGCAGGCGCTATTTTTAGCGCAATAGCGCCTGCAAACCGCCCCAGTGTGAAAGGGGCCTAGTGGCCCTGTAATCTATTTTTCATGAAATTGTTTCTGAGGGCTCATTTACACTTGCTTTGCTGTTTGAAGCATGATCTGCGCTTGTATCGCTCTTCAGACAGCAATAGACAGGCAGAGTTTAGTGTCACTTTAAAGTGGGGTTGCAACCAAAAAACAAAAAGGGGCTTAAAAATCATAAAAAAAATTAAAAAAAAATAATTGGAAAAAAAAAAATTTTTTACTCACCTCTAAATGCCTGTTGCTAGGGGGTCCCTCGAAGTCTGCCACCTTCATTGCCCGGGCTAAAAGTCACTTCCTGTAGGCAACGCACAGTCATCTGGGACATGTCATGTTTCCCAGATGAGTGAGCGTCGAATCACGGCGCACGGCGCCGCTCGCGCATGCGCAGTGGGTGCCCGGCTGTGAAGCCCAGCCGGGTTCCCACATTAAGAATGCCGGCGTCGTGAGCGGAGCGGGGAACGAGGGGGGGGTCTCGTTCCCCCGCATCGCTGGACCCCGGGACAGGTAAGTGTCCGATTATTAAAAGTCAGCAGCTGCAGTATTTGTAGCTGCTGACTTTTAATTTTTTTTTTTTTTGCCCGGCCCTCCTCTTTAAGTTGTTTAATATAAAAGATAATGGAGAAAATATCCAATGCTGTCGGAATGGCTAATTGCAGTTAATTCATGCCCAGTACTCGACACCCTGAAAATCTTGTGTTGTGCCGCTTGCTTTGCAACATGCTGAATAAGCCCCCGTACGCACGGTCGGAAATTCTGACGGAAAATGTCCGATCGGACCATGTTGTCGGAAAATCCGCCCATGTGTGGGCTCGATCAGGCTTTTTCCGATGGAAAAAATTTGAGATCCTGCTCTGAAATTTTCCGACAACAAAATCCGATCAGACTTTTTACGATCGTGTGTAGAGAATTCCGACGGACAAAGTGCCACGCATGCTCAGATCAAATTATGAGACCAAAGCTATTGGCTACTAGCCTCTATGTATGCAACGAACGTCACCACGTTCAGAATAATCGGATTTTCCGACAAACTTTGTCCGACCGTGTGTATGCAACACCAGTGTCGGACAAAATCCGTCGGAAAAAAATCTGACGGATTTTGTGGTCGGAATTTCCGACTGTGTGTACGGGGCTAAGAGCGTACAAAAGGCCAAAGTCAGGTTGCTTTACCTAGTGACCTGTAGAGGCTGCTCTCTTCCCTCGTGGACCAACCATTCAGGTTGCATAAGAGTTTGTCACTCTGCAATACTAAATTTCACCAACAGGCAGTATTGTAATTGCAATTCTGAGTTCAGTTCATTTTTGGAACTAGCAGGAACAGGGAACACCTTCTGTTATTAAAGAAAGGTCTCGCCAACAGGGCCACCTTAGTCAAACAGAAAACCTATAGCTGGTAATACACCTACAATCTGATTGTACAATTTATTATAGAGCTACCACAACTATGTTATAGAAGGGCCAACACAGGATTTGACTGACAGTAGCAGGAGCCTATGCCTTGCCATCCTAGGCTATGGGGCTCTGCGTTTCTATTGATAAACACAGTGTAGAGAGAGACAACGCTAGTCCCTGCATGCAAGGGTGGCTCCATAAGATGCTGCAAAAAAAAGCGAGCCAGCATGAAACTGGAGACCTGGGGCAGTGGTCATGGCATCTGCTGAAACTTAAACATAGCCAAGGATTAAAAAAAAAGAAAAGATAAAAAGAAGCTGCATACTCAGTTTGTTGTAAGTGAGTACATCTTATATTACTAAACAGAAAAGTGCGCTGTCTCTTTAAATATCTTTCACATCAAAAAGTGAACTCATTTAGAAATGATATACAGTAGTGACCGATAGTTAATAAATCTGCTGCTGACAATGCGTAAAGGGGTTGTAAAGGCTCAAGGTTTTATACCTTCATGTATTCTATGCATGAAGGTAAAAAAACTTCTGTGTGTGGCAGCCCCCCCCAATACTTTCCTGAGCTCCATCTCGATCCAGAGATGTGCAGGAGAGCAGTGGCTATCCCGGGTCATTTCCTCCTCATTAGCTGAGACAGCAGCGGAAGCTGTTGACAATCGATATTGTCAATCACAACGAGTGAGCAGAGAGTGGTGGCGGGCCAAGCTGTCCAGTCACACAGAGCAGCGGCCTCGGGAGTGAGCCTGCTTGGGTGTCCCAATAGCATACTGCTTGCTATGGGGGCACTTGGCAGGCGGAAGCAGCCTATGAAATCTAGGAAATTACATGGTGACACATACAGTATCTCACAAAAGTGAGTACACCCCACACATTTTTGTAAATATTTTATTATATCTTTTCATGTGACAACACTGAAGAAATTACACTTTGCTACAATGTAAAGTAGTGAGTGTTCAGCTTATATAACAGTGTAAATTTACTGTCCCCTCAAAATAACTCAACACACAGCCATTAATGTCTAAACCACTGGCAACAAAAGTGAGTACACCCCTAAGTGAAAATGTCCAAATTGGGCCCAAAGTGACAATATTTTGTGTGGCCACCATTATTTTCCAGCACTGCCTTAACCCTCTTGGGCAGTGGTTCTCAACTCCTGTCTTCAGGGCCCACTAACAGGCCAGATTTTAAGTACTCCCTTGGGGAGATGCAGACTAAAATACTGCAATCACTGAGCAGCAAATTATATCACCTGTGATGTATTTCAATTATCTTGCAAACCTGGCCTGTTAGGCCCCTTTCACACATGCGGACCATATGTCCGTTTTTTCATATGTCCGTGCTCATCCGATCCCCCATAGAGGAGAGCGGAGAACTGACAGGGCGGTCCCTGCATAGTGTGCAGGGACCGCCCTGTCATCACCCGGCTCAGCAGGGATCAGCTGAGCGATCCCCGCTGAGCAGCCGATCTTCACGGGGCGGATCATTACGGATCCGCCCCGTGTGAAAGGGGCCTTAGTGGGTCCTGAGGACAGGAGTTGAGAACCACTGCTCTTGGGCATGGAGTTCACCAGAGCTTCACAGGTTGCCACTGGAGTCCTCTTCCACTCCTCCATGACGACATCACTGAGCTGGTGGATGTTAGAGACCTTGCGCTTCTCCACCTTCTGTTTGAGGATGCCCCACAGATGCTCAATAGGGTTTAGGTCTGGAGACATGCTTGGCCAGTCCATCACCTTTACCCTCAGCTTCTTTAGTAAGGCAGTAGTCGTCTTGGAGGTGTGTTTGGGGTCGTTATCATGTTGGAATACTCCCCTGTGGCCCAGTCTCCGAAGGGAGGGGATCATGCTCTGCTTCAGTATGTCACAGTACATGTTGGCATTCATGGTTCCCTCAATGAACTGTAGCTCCCCAGTGCCGGCATCACTCATGCAGCCCCAGACCATGACACCCCCACTACTGTTTGACTGTAGGCAAGACACACTTGTCTTTGTACTCCTCCCCTGGTTGCCCCCACACATGCTTGACTCCATCTGAACCAAATACGTTTATCTTGGTCTCATCAGACCAAAGGACGTGGTTCCGGTAATCCATGTCCTTAGTCTGCTTGTCTTCAGCAAATTGTTTTCCGTCTTTCTTGTGCATCATCTTTAGAACAGTCTTCCTTCTGGGACGACAGCCATGCACACCAATTTGATGCAGTGTGCGGCGTATGGTCTGAGCACTGACAGGCTGACCCCCCCCCCCCCCCCCCCCCACCACTTCAACCTCAGCAGCAATACTGGCAGCACTCATATGTCTATTTCCCAAAGACAACCTCTGGATATGACGCTAAGCACGTGCACTCAATTATTTTGGTCGACCAGGAAGAGGCCTGTTCTGAGTGGAACCTGTCCTGTTAAACCGATGTATGGTCTTGGCCACCATGCTGCAGCTCAGTTTCAGGGTCTTGGCAATCTTCTTATAGCCTAGGCCAACTTTATGTAGAGCAACAATTCTTTTTTTCAGACCCTCAGAGAGTTCTTTGCCATGAGGTGCCATGTTGAACTTCCAGTGACCAGTATGAGAGAGTGAGAGTGATAACACCAAATTTAACACACCTGCTCCCCATTCACACCTGAGACCTTGTAACACTAACGAGTCACATGACATTGGGGAGGGGAAATGGCTAATTGGGCCCAATTTAGAAATTTTCGCTAATTAATGGCTGTGTGTTGACTTATTTTAAGGGGACAGCGAATTTACACTGTTAAACAAGCTGTACACTCACTACTTTACATTAAAGCAAAGTGTAATTTCTTCAGTGTTGTCACATGAAAAGATATAATAAAATATGTACAAAAATGTGAGAGGTGTACTCACTTTTGTGAGATATTGTAGTACTGTGTGTTCTTTATTTAGCATTCTATACAGGAAAAAAAACCTCATACTATTTCCTTTGATCCTTTCATGATTTAATCAGCTGAGCCACAGAAATTTACTCTGCAGTCTTCTGTTGAACACGTGACTTTTACATTGTCATGTCAAACCAAAAAATCCTCGGTTTCGTTTCTTCAAGAAAACCCATTACACTAAAGCCCCATACACACGCTCGGACTATCCGAGGACCAGGTCCGTCATACTTTGTCCGATGTTGGTTTTGCGTACACACGGTCGGACAAAGTTGTCGGAAAATCCGATCATTCTGAACGTGGTGACGTTTGTTGCCTACGACGGGACTACGTAGAGGCTAGTAGCCAATAGCTTTGGTCTTGTAATGTGATCTGAGCATGCGTAGCACTTTGTCCGTCGGACAACCGTACACACGATCGGATTTGGTGTGATCGGACCGTGTTGTTGGAAAATCTATCCAGCAGGAGATAGGACTTTGTCCGTCGGACAATCCGACGTACACTGTCCGATGGTGCATACACACGGTCTGATTTTTCAACAACATTGTCCGATCGGACAGAATCCATGCAAAAATCCGACCGTGTGTATGGGGCTTAAGACTGCATCTCCTTCTGAAAATGCTAGTTGCCTGGCTGTTGTAGCTTCATTACCTGTTCCACATTGTTGATTCAGAAGGTATTGAAGTAAGAGGATCAGTATGACAGACAGACGAGTAGCATTTTCAGGTACTGTGTAAAGCTGCTGGTAGTTATGCAGGTACTTGCATAAACATGTGCATGCGTGTGGAGATATGCTCCTAGGCGCAGACAGTCTGCATCCAGGGTCATGCATTTGGGTGCAGTAGCAGTGTTTACCTGCTTACAGTCATTGATTTCCATGGGCAACTGTATACAGCACCTGAGGCTCCTGGGCCTGAATTTTACATTGTACCACCAATGTAACGCTATGCATGGGGCCTATAAATGCATGTAATCCTTTTAAAAGGTATAATTCACACTGTGCATTTATGTGAATTTTGTTTAGAAAAATTCGAATTCTGTGCGTTCATGGGCAGATAGATACTCTGAACGCATGTAAATGCATCCCCATTACCCGATCAGCAGCCATTGAAACTTTATGAAAATGAATAATTTTAGGATGGCCTGAGGACTCTTCCGTATTTATTGCTCTGAGGTAAGTCGGTTGTTGTAGGTTTTGGAACTTTGTATATTATGCATTGCTAAATAAGCCTGTGTACATTGATATGTTCATGTAAGGTGAACCCGGTATAATGTGTAACGTCTGCTTATTGTTCTTATTATTACAGCGAGCAACATTGTCTTCATGTCCACAAAAGCCGTCCTGGTGGATTTCGGCCTGAGCATTCAGATGACCGGTGACATGTATTATCCAAAGGATTTGAGGGGAACTGAGGTAATTGGCGGCGATGTGTCCTGTGACTTGTGGCTGGGAACACTCGGCCTATTCATAGTTGGGGCCTATCAATAATCCTCAGAGGGGGGAATCACATTGTGGAAAGAAGGAAGAAATGTCTGCCACTTCAGGCAGCTCCTTTCTTCCTCTTTTCCAGCTCTGTGTTTGTGCCTCCTGTAAATGAGAACCGACAGGAAAAAGTCATGAAAAATACACGTTCCTGTCTCACTTCCTCATCTGAAAAACAAGCTGTTTATTTCCACTTGTTCTGATGATTGGTCATTCTGAGGAAGCTGGTTGCTGGATTGTCATGCTGATCTGGTGGCTTCAGCATTTTCTTAAAGTGAAGGCCCACCCTAAAATAAAAATAGCATTAATATTCTTAAAAAAAAAAAAAAACATTTGAAAAAATTATTATTTTTTTTACTTACCAGAAACCCCTGTTGCTAGGCAGTCTTCCTAATCTGCCTCTTCCGCGGCGCTTCCTCCTCTTTGGTGAGCTGGCCTGTTGTATTCTACAACACGTGTGTGCCCCCGAAAACAACGGGGCCATTCACAAAGCACCGCGCGACTCACGCATGCGCAGTAGGAAGAGGGCAGTGAAGCCGCAAGGCTCCACTGCCGGTTTCCCTTTGTTAAGATGGTGGCGCCGACAGCCGATCTGATAGACGGACCAGCCTCGGGGGGGCCCGACATTGTGAGCTCGCTGGACAGGTAAGTGTCCTTATTAAAAGTCAGCAGAATGCCCCTTCAATGCAAGAGTTATGACTTCATTCTGACTTTCTTTACTGCATGCTTTGGCTGAAAGGCTATGGCCTTGTTCACACGGGCGTACTACAGCATAGACATGTACGAGGGCTGTGTAAGGTTCCATTCACAAGGGGGGGGGCTTTACTGCGGGCCCCGTGCAGGCAGATGTTTTTCCATCACAGGGATGCACAGGTGTTGCCGCATCCCCTCTGCTGGCATCCCATTCCTCTCTATTGGGACTTGATGCATTCTCTGCATTAAGTTAACATCCTTCTTTGCTGCAGGATCCCCCCTCAACCCCCTTATACTTACCTGAGCCCAATCTCGATCCAATATTGTGCATGAGAGCTGCGTCTTTCTTTCCTCACAGTGCAGATTGATAGCAGCCATTGGCTCCTTTTGCTGTCAATAAATTCCTATGTCAAGGGTGTGGGAGGCGGGCCTGTCTGTGTCTATGGATGCTGGCAGTGGAGCTTGGGAGTGAGTACACACGAGTACCCCCCCCCCCCAGCATGCCACTTACTCAGAAGGGGGAGGGACCAGGAATCTCAGCAAGGGATCCCAGAAGACAAGGATTAGATTGCTCTGTGCAAAACCATGGCATAGAGCAGGTAGAATAATATGTTTGTTATTTAAAAAAATATATATAAAAGTTTCTTATCCTTTTAAAGGATAAGATCACCTTTGGGAACATGTTACATATAACATGTTCCCAATACTGTAGCCGCTGCACGATTTCCCCGCCTCCTCCCTGTGACAGCAGTATGGGGAGAAGTTCCCCATACTAGCTGTCGTGTTATTCATTCACACAGCTGTGTGTGTGAATAAACTACAGGCCCCAACATCCTTTGCGGCTGTGGGCTTGTAGTTCTCGGTGAACTACCACGGTGCTGTGGAGTGCCATGGTGGTTCATTGAATCTTCCTGTCAGATCTGTATCTGCTTGCCCATATGGGATGTACGGGCACACAGATACATGGACAGATCTGGAGGGGATCTGCTCATCGCTGGTGCAATGCTTTACAGGCTTAAAAAAAATAGAAAGAAATGCACATGTTTTTACCTACAAAAAAATGCATTTATTTATTTTTTTTCTAAAAAGTGAACTTTTCTTTGAAGCCTTGACTGTGCAGTAAGGTGAAATAATACAAAATACTGTACAAGCACAATAGTGCTGATATGGTTAAAAAAATAAAAAATAGGTAAAATAAACCATTTCTTTATGTGCTTTTTGACAGATGTACATGAGCCCAGAAGTGGTTCTGTGCCGAGGACACTCTACAAAGGCAGATATATACAGCATGGGTACCACCATCATTCACATGCAGACCGGAAATCCACCCTGGGTGAAACGATACCCGCGATCAGCATATCCCTCTTACCTCTACATTGTAAGTTGGGTTACTTTTGTAATGCAGAGAGTATGCACACCTGTGAGTCTGAAAATATGTATGTTTTAAACACATTTGCATGTTCTTTTTACACGTGTCATTGATGTGCCTGTGATGGGATTTTTAGTGAATTTTTAGCCATGTTTTTACTGTGCTGCATTTTTAAAGAGAATCCCTGATGATGTTAAAATTTAGTCTTTTTTTTTTTTTTTGAAATACTTTATAATATGTATTGGAACTTTTTTGTTTGTAAAACAAAACGCACAGAAACAAAAACGTAAACCGACCGTATACAGAAAAGAAAGATTCAAAATGTGAGCACAATCACATGCATTTACAAAATACTTGGAAGCTTCCACTCATGTAATAATTATTACTTGTACAACATAGCAGTGAAATAAATCGGCAAACATTTCTTCAGAAGGTGCCACAGCAGTCTAAAGCCTCGTACACACGATCAGATTGTTGGCCAACAAAGCGTCAGACTTTTGTCCAAAGGGCGTGTGCCAGGAACTTGTCTTGCATAAGAACGGTACACAATTGGAGGAATTTCAGCTCTTGAGCGACACCCTTTGGGCACCTTCTGTAATGTCGTGATTGGTGAGCATTGATTCCGTGCATGCGTTTTTTGTACTTTTAAATTTTGTGTGACAGACTTGTGTATAGACGATAGGAAAATCTGTCAACAGACCGTTGACCGTTTACTAGCCTGCCATCCAACATTTGTTGGTGGAAAGTTGAACAACAGTTGTCTGATGGAGCGTACTAACGGTTGGATTTTAGGCCTGCCATCCAACTAGCCTGCCATCCAACATTTGTTGGCGGAAAGTTGAACAACAATTGTCTGATGGAGCGTACTAACGGTCGGACACAATTGTCATCACACAATTCCCTGCTGAAAACCTGATCGTATGTACGAGGCTTAAGGCACGGGAAAACCCCTGCTAGCATCACAGAAATCCAAATGTAATATAAGATCATGTGGAAGCTCCGGTACAGGGGGAATATACAAGAATATAACCTACATTAAACAGTCACACCAAGGTAACAATCCACCTTGACGTGACAAATATCTGTAAGCACATCCATTGAAATTGAGTCTTGCCTTATACAATCCTTCAAGGACAGTCTACAATAATTGTAATATGAAAGACAAATCTTCTTGTCCCATAGATACACAAACAAGCACCCCCACTAGAAGACATTGGAGAAGATTGCAGTCCCGTCATGAGAGATCTACTGGTCTCGGTATTGGACAAGAACCCAAACCAGCGTCCTTCTGCAGCAGAGCTTCTGAAACACGAGGCCCTCAACCCTCCTCCGGAGGACCAGCCGCGCTGCCAGAGCCTGGATACGGCCCTCCTGGAACGCAAGAGACAAATGAGAAAGGAACTTGAGCTGCCGGAAAACATTGCAGGTATGTCTGCATATTGAAAGAAACCAGCTTAACCAGAGATAACATTTTTGGAGCTGCCATAGCAGACTAGCTTCTGAAGTGGCAGGATGCCATGCTGTGATCCTGGTCCGTTTTTTTTATTTTTGCTCCTTTGCTGACCTGGAGAGAGCGTGTGTATTTCAGGCGGCCCAACACTTGCTCACTATAGAGTAATATGGATGAGGATGGTGGCAACCTTAAAACCAAGACAGCAGTGGCAGCCCTCCATATTTCAATTCTGGTTCCCTTTAAAGAAATTGTCGATATTTTTTAAAGCTGAAACCAGAAGTTCCATGCAAGGCAAACAGTTAATTCTTACCTGGTTTGCACTGCTGAACAAACCTACATTGAAAAGAAAAGCTTTCTGAGAGATCATCAGCCTTTACCACCCTTCTAGCTGTACCAGATGTCTGAACCCCCCCATTTTCTCTGTGACTCCTTCCTTCTCCTACACTGGCGCCTACATTACTTGTAGTGACATAGGGATTGTAGATGGAACCACGGAGTGAAATGGGGGAAGATGGAATCCGAAACTCACTGAAGTGATAAAATTACCAGATCTTTCAGCAAGATTCTCTCTTTAATGAGTTTGGTTTGGCAAACGGGTAGCAGGACAGGTAAGGGCGATTTCACACTGTCCCTGCTGCGCTGAGGCGGATGTGGGTTAGCTGCGCTTTGCCATAGACTTCTATTATGTCCCGCGGTTTTGTTGCGCATTCTGAAAGCAAACCAAAAGTCCTGCATGCAGGGAGCTGCTGGTATCAGTTTTTCAAATTGGTGATAAAGTTCCTTTAGCCTTGGTTCACACTGCCGCAAACCCATTATTGTGCGACTATGTAGTGCGACTTGCTTGTGACTTTCAAGCGACATTAGAGTCTATGGGACTCTAAGTCACATCAAAGTTGCATCAAAGCAAATGCCTTTTAAACTCACAGATGAAAATGGATCTTGGTTTACTAAAGTCGACCCAGTTACGTGATTTCTGATTGGTCACGTACTTGTTTGCACATCACCATCACTCTTTGCAATGTCAATGATAATGAATAGATTATCCCGGCAGTTTTTTTATTTTTCTATTCTCCTCCCACTATGGAAAGATGACTGTGAGTGGAAATTGTGTTAAGCAAAAAAGGGAAGTTACAATATGCGGCTTCCTCTGCTCTTATGTCTAGGTTTTCTTTTTCCATTCACGTTTATTGAGGTTAATATTATGTAGCAACAGCTTCAAGGGAAACATTACAAAGATTAATGATTAGATTTAGAAGAAAACTCTTTTTACAACAAAGTGTCCGCCCACTTCACTACATTATGCTAACAATATCAACCTAAAGGAAATTTTTGCTGAGATAAATATGTAAACTCTCATTTCAAACGTTCTTCTGAAAATGCTAAAAGATCGATATCAGAGTGTGGTTAGTCATTCGGAAAAGAGACCAGTCCTAGTGGTGTACCACAGGTCTCTGTACTAGGTCCTGTAGGTCCTGTTATATTTGATCTGTTTTTTAAGTGACGCAACTGTAGGTTTGGTGGGTAAGATGGACATTTGAAGGGGTCTATAACATATATATATATATAGTGTGCGTGCATAAAATATATATTTTATTACTAGCAGGATTACCAGCAGGAGGTCCTGATTCACCAATATGGATCTTTAGTTATCACTAGATCACTAGGATCACCAGCAAGAGGAAGGAGATCCTGACTCCTCCTATATAGATCTTGACACCCCTTTCACGCTGAGGAGTTTTTCAGGTGCTTTTGGGCTAAAAATAGCGCCTGTAAAACGCCTCCCCTGCAGCCCCATTGTGAGAGCCCGAGTGCTTTCACACTGGAGCAGCGCACTTGCAGGACCTTAGAAAAAGTCCTGCAGGCAGCATCTTTCAGGCGGTGCGGTTGTGGGATCAGTGAATACACCGCTTCTCCACTGCCCCTGCCATTGGAATCAATGGGCACCGCTGCCAAAGCACCTGCAAAGTGCTTCGGCAGCGGCGCTTTGCGGGCACTATTAACCCTTTATTCGGCCACTAGCTGGGGTTAAAATGCTGCTAAAATTAGCTGCACTTTACCACTTAGGCCCCCCCCCCCCCCACCCCAGTGTGAAAGTAGTCATAGATATCACTGAAGGGATCACCAGCAGAGAAAGGAAGTCCTGATTCCTCTATATAGATCTTTAGTTATCACTAGAGGGATCACCAGCAGGAGGAAGGAGATCCAGACTCCTCCTATATAGATCTTTAGATATCACTGGAGGGATCACCAGCAGGATGAAGGAGATCCCGACTCCTCCTATATAGATCTTTAGATATCACTGGAGGGATCACCAGCAGGAGGAAGAAGATCCTGACTCCTCCTATATAGATCTTTAGATATCACTAAAGGGATCACCAGCAAGAGGAAGGATATCCTGACTCCTCCTATATAGATCTTTAGTTATCACTAGAGGGATCACCAGCAGGAGGAAGGAGATCCCGACTCCTCCTATATAGATCTTTAGATATCACTGGAGGGATCACCAGCAGGAGGAAGGAGATCCCGACTCCTCCTATATAGATCTTTAGATATCACTAAAGGGATCACCAGCAGGAAGAAGGAGATCCAGACTCCTCCTATATAGATCTTTAGTTATCACTAGAGGGATCACCAGCAGGAGGAAGGAGATCCCGACTCCTCCTATATAGATCTTTAGATATCACTGGAGGGATCACCAGCAGGAGGAAGGAGATCCCGACTCCTCCTCCTATATAGATCTTTAGATATCACTGGAGGGATCACCAGCAGGAGGAAGGAGATCCCGACTCCTCCTATATAGATCTTTAGATATCACTGGAGGGATCACCAGCAGGAGGAAGGAGATCCCGACTCCTCCTATATAGATCTTTAGATATCACTGGAGGGATCACCAGCAGCAGGAAGGAGATCCCGACTCCTCCTCCTATATAGATCTTTAGATATCACTAAAGGGATCACCAGCAGGAGGAAGGCGATCCCGACTCCTCCTATATAGATCTTTAGTTATCACTAGAGGGATCACCAGCAGGAGGAAGGAAGTCCCGACTCCTCCTATATAGATCTTTAGATATCACTGGAGGGATCACCAGCAGGAGGAAGGAAGTCCTGACTCCTCCTATATAGATCTTTAGATATCACTGGAGGGATCACCAGCAGGAGGAAGGAGATCCAGACTCCTCCTATATAGATCTTTAGATATCACTGGAGGGATCACCAGCAGGAGGAAGGAGATCCTGACTCCTCCTTTATAGATCTTTAGTTATCACTGGAGGGATCACCAGCAGGAGGAAGGAGATCCCGACTCCTCCTATATAGATTTTTAGTTATCACTGGAGGGATCACCAGCAGGAGGAAGGAGATCCTGACTCCTCCTATATAAATCTTTAGATATCACTGGAGGGATCACCAGCAGGAGGAAGGAAGTCCGGATTTCACTATATAAATCTTTTCACCAGCAGGAGGAAGCAGGTCCTGATTCCTCTATATAGGCAGAGCTTCACCTGTCATGAACATTCCGGTAAACAAAAAAAATAAATAAATGGGGCAGACCAATGGATGGACCACTTGGTCTTTTTTCTGCTGTCGCTCTTCTATATTTGCTGCCATGCTGGTCCAGTGGCTTCAAAACTTTTAGCCAGTGAGTCAAAACAACAGCTGAAATCAACATATCTGACCTGCATGCTTGTTTGAGATCACTGATTCAGGTATTACTGAAGTCACTAAATCAGCATGACAGGCATTTCAGAAGTTGACATCAGCCATGGCTGCAAACATATCCCATCATGGAGAAAAAGATAAGAACAAGGGATTTTCTAGAGCATCATTCTAGAGCTGAGTCTTTTTTCCAGGATCAGTCATACTCTGTTATATAGTGTATGTGAATTTTCTGAGGACGATCAGTGACCACATGCAAATTTTACGTTTTTGAAATCTTCCACATGTACCATCTGTTAGAAGCAGAGGACTTATACACTGGGGGTTATTTACGAAAGGCAAATCCACTTTGCACTCTAAGCCCCCGTACACACGGTCAGAAAATTCCAACCACAAAATCCTTCTGATTTTTTTCCGACGGATTTTGTCCGAAACTGGTGCACACGGTCGGACAAAGTTGTCGGAAAATCCGATCGTTTTGAATGTGGTGACGTTCGTTGCGTACTATGAAACTACGTAGAGGCTAGTAGCCAATAGCTTTGGTCTCGTAATTTGATCTGAGCATGCGTGGCACTTTGTCCGTCGGAATTCCCTACACACGATCGAAAAAAGTCAGATCGGATTTTGTTGTCGGAAAATTTGAGATCCTGCTCTCAAATTTTTTCCATCGGAAATTCCGACGGAAAAAGCCTGCTAGAGCCCACACACGATTGGATTTTCCGACAACATAATCCGATCAGACTTTTTCCATCGGAATATCCGACCGCGTGTACGGGGCATAAGTGCACTTGGAAGTGCAGTCACTCTAAATCTAAGGGGTAGATCTGAAATGAGTGGAAGCTCTGCTGATTTTATCATTCAATCATGTGCGAGCTAAAATGCTGTTTTTTATTTTCCTTGCATGTCCCCCTCGGATCTACAGCGAATTTACTTCCAAGTGCACTTGCAGTGCAAAGTGGATTTTCCTTTAGTAAATAACCCCCACTGTGTCAGTTTAGCTCAGATCAGTCAGATTATATCTTTCTTTAGCCATAATAATGAAAGCTGATATCTGATTGGTTATTTCAGTCTACAGAACTTTTACTATTCTAAAAAAGCCTGAAAACGAGACTCCTTCTGACACCCTTTGTTCCCTTTCAGATGCTTCATTGTACGCCAGTGAGGAGTCCGAGATGCAGAAGAGGCAGCGGACACTTTCCATTGATCTTGGCGCTCTTGCTGGTTACTTCAACCTGGTCCGAGGCCCTCCGACTGGGGAATATGAATGCTGATAATATGTATTCATTGAAGAGCACAAGGGACTTCTGTGGACTTGTATTCTCAAGCATCATTAATAGACAGTTGAGAAAAGCTACTTTGAAGAAGGAAATACAAAGAGTACCAGAAATGACTGAAGGACGTGTACAGTATATAGCAGTGGTGTGAACTGCACAGTGTATACTTCACATTTGATTTCTTTTTTAGCATTTTTCTCTACGGAGATGCAGATCACCTTTTACATTTACAAAGTTGCCTTTTGAATCAGATGCAAGCTTGTGGCAGCTGCTTATATTACACAGTTGACTAAATGATTGTTCTCCTTTCCCATTGACGGTCACATTTGATAGTGTTTATTCAGGCATTCAAAATTCAAAAATAGTTACGTCTGCCTCATTAATAATGGTGGATCAATCGGACCTCTTTTTAGAGGCTGCTTTCCGTATAAATACAGTAATTTGTGATGGTGGGTCAATGTTTTAAGGTATTACTTCAATTAATGAATATTTAAGTTGTAAGAAGCCAATATTTCAGTTTTGGATTGACTATCAGTTTGAATGGCTCACAAGTGGCAGGATATACCAGCCAAGTTTGCTGTGTCTGCACCCTGATGAATCCCATAATGTTGCCCCTGGATGTGTCATTAAGGCTACTTTCACACTGAGGCGGTGGGCGGTAAAGCAGCGATGTATTTAGTGGCGCTTTTCGGACACTAGCGGGCAGTTTTAACCCCCACTAGTGGCCGAAAAAGGGTTAAAACCGCCCGCAAAGCGGCGCTTTGCAGGTGGGTTTGGAGCGCTGCCCCATTGTTTTCAATGGGAAGGGGCGCTTTAGGATCGGTAAATACACCGCTCCTACAGCGCTCAAAAGATGCGGCTTGCAGGACTTTTTTCAGCCTCCTGCAAGTGCACCACTCCAGTGTAAGCCCTCAGGGCTTTCACATTGGAGTGCACTGAGTGGCTCTTCCAGCGTGAAAGTCAGGGAAATCCTATCTGCAGGGTTCATGAGAGATATAAGGCTTCCATCAGGTATATCCAGCCCAAAGTGGTTGTAAACCTCAGACATGAAATATGATCAAAGCATATCCCTCTATAGTGTGTACTTGTCTCAATTAGCCCTCGTTCACATTGAATGCGGCTTTGAAATTGTGCAACTTCATCTGAAATCTCACAATTTCAAAGCTGCGTGTCAGTGCAACTTCAAGTGTGACTTGGAAGACATCTGTGCAGCTTCATGTATAGATGTCTATCTAAGTCGCACCTGAAATCGCCAAAAGTAGGAACTACTTTTTCAAATTGATGCCGCAAAGACGGCGTTGCACCGATTTAAACAGTGGCGTTGCCGACAATAAGGTTTGACTTGTCATGCGATTTGACCTGTCAAATTGCATGACAAGTCGCTCCAGTGTGAACGCTGGCTAAAGAGCACTGAGGGGGTTATTTTCTAAAGGCAAATGCACTTTGCACTACAAGTGCAAAGTGCATTTGAAATTGCACAGTGCAGTCTCTGTAGATCCGAGGGAGACATGCAGAGAGAAAAAACAGCATTTTAGCTCGCACATGATTGGATTATAAAATCAGCAGAGCTTCCCCCATTTCAGATCTACCCCTCAGATTTACAGCGACTGCACTTCCAAGTGCACTTTCAGTGCAATTTCAAGTGCACTTTGCACTTGTAGTTTGCACTTGTAGTGCAAAGTGGATTTGCCTTTCGTAAATAACCCCCTCAGTGTCATATCTGTCTGCTGCTTCTTTCCTCTATCAGCATGAATCACTTCTGACAAGTTTTCCTGACACCAAGAGAAAAATGGTGACAAGGGAGAGACCTCCAGCAGATTAACAGCTTCAGCTCTGTTCCTGGGTGCTGTGTGTGTGTGTGTGTGTGTGTGTGGGGGGGGGGGGGGTGTCTTTTTCTTCCAATCAGCTCTCAGACTTCTCTTCACTGAGCTCTGCAGAGTGTAACTTCAGATCTCCACCCTTTTTTTTCTGAACTCTAATACAAACTTTAAAAAAAATTTAATTTGAACAGATGTAGCAAAGAGAACACTGCAGATAGACAGATACACTTTTCAGCATGTAGAATGTTTCATTTCTGTGTATCACCTGGGGCAGTCACTGCACTGGGTATATGTTTAACAGCTTTTCGGTAGATCTAGCTTAGATAGGTCACCCCAACCAAAACGGTTTTAGTTATACTTGGGCAATTGAGTTGTAAATTCATCCCTTTGATTATTTACATATCTTAACAGAACACTCCAATCATTAGAACAATGAATATGGATGGTGCAGAGCCTCCCCGCTCAGTATTTTAGTTTTTCTCCTCTTTTTCCTTTTGCAAGCCCCCCCCCCCCCCCCCCCCCCGGTGCCAAAATTGGGTGGCCCTATGTCGAAGACTGCACCAACAGCAAAGTTATCAAATTTCCTTGACCAGCGAGTCTCCTTTCTTTTGCTGCAAAATAGGCTTAGCATAATAGCTGTCAGGCAACATTTTTGGACCTGAAGTCTCATTGCTATAATCCTGAACGTTGCAAATCATCTATTTATCTAATACACCCAAAATTAAAATGTCAGATTTGGGTGAATGTAATCCTAAAATCTTACATTTTTATTATGTTTATGTTACGGTTTTCCACAAATTACAGTAACGCTCCTGATTCACCCTATATTTATTGATGATCTAATTGCACAAATAATCATTAGCACTGTCTCTTATTATCCATTCTGTGTGCAGATGTTTTATGTTTTAAATGAACAAGAAATGTTTTTTGTAGATAAAGAGCACATTCCTATGGAATGCAAAGTTCATGGTTATAAATGATGTGAATATTTAATGTTTGACAAGACATTTAGTACATCCTGATGGATGGGCGGCGAGACGACGAAGCAACCCTCGGGCCTACGGAGCGTTGATCACACCTCTGTCACCCAAAGGGTTAATAGTGCTTGTTCTCATGCACCGTGGATTAAGTAGATCATACTGTGTATGATATATGAGGACATTTCATGATGACTTAGATGGCTTGTCAATTAGCATTCGTTCTAGAGTGCCGCTGTGGTCTGTATCTTACAGTAGGTGTACAAGATAAAGTAATAAATATTATCACAAAACAGTATTGTTTCTCATTCTTTTTTTTTTTTTTTTTATATCTGCAAGACATTAACACAACTAAGCGCAAGCTCCCTACCATCAAAAACGAAAAAAAAAAAATTGCCTGTGTATATTTAGAAAGCAGGGAATGTGGCATTCACCAAAGATTCACTGCAGGTGAATAAATAACTAAGACCCCTTTCACCCAGAGCCGCTCCAGGCGTCAGCGGTAAAGGGCTTTACCGTCGTTTTAGCGGCGCTATTCGGCCACTAGCGGGGCGTTTTTAACCCCCCGCTAGCGGCCGAAAAGGGGGTTAAATCCGCCCGCAAAACGCCACCGGAGCACAGAGCTGCCCCATTGATTTCAATGGGGAGCAGCGGTGGAGGAGCGGTGAGTTCACCGCTCCAAAGAAGCTTCTGGCAGGACTTTTTCTGACGCCCTGCCAGCGCACCGCTCCAGTGTGAAAGCTTCCATATAGGATCATGTGATGACCCTGACAGTAACCGATAATAAAATAATGAATCTGTGTTAGGAATGCAATTCATGTTATGCCTTCGATAATCAGCAATGCATTGAAGGCAACAAAAGAAATTGCATTACCCCAATAAAGTGAACCTGTGTTCAGGCTATGCACATAAAGTAACTAAAGGCGAGGACTTTTTTTTTTTCTCATTCTGGATAAAAAATTGGAGTGAGGTAGGTTATAACCACTGTCAGTCCCCCCTCCCATCTGTGTGTCTTGGGGAGATTTCCTTTCACTTCTTGTCCCCTAACTAAAACAGGAAGTGATAGGAAATCCCCTCTAAGTGATTCTTGGGGTGTTACCAGGGTCACCAGAACTCAGGGGCGGCCCATCCATTAAGGGCGGCATTGGCGCTGCCCCCCCATCAATGCGTCTGGCCCCTATGCAGGACGGATACATGGATTCCAGTAGGGGGGTAAGGATGGGCCCGGTGCTCGATGCGAACCCACGTTCGCATCGAGCACCGGGCGTTCGCTCGCTCGGCGAGCCCAGAACTATTTTGGCCGCTCGCATCACGTTCGTGTGATGCGAGCGGCCCCGCAATGCATTGCGGCCGGCGCGGCCGGCGCAGTGCATTGCTGGCTGATGATTGGCCAAGCATGCACTGTGACCCCGCATGCTTGGCCAATCACAGCCCCGGAAACTCGAAGAGCCATAATTGGCTACAGGCAGGACGCCTGTAGCCAATTACAGCTCAGGGGCTTTAGTACACGCCCCCCCTATAAAAGGCCGCCACGCCGTCTGCGCCGGTCACATGCTGTTCCGGCGTAGATAGAGCAGGATAGATCTGTGACACTCTGCTGGATTTAGTTAGTTAGAGAGATTTACTTAGAGAGATTGAGTTAGATAGATTCATTTACAAAAATTGATTTAGAAAGAGGGGCTTGTAGTGTGTTCGTGGCAGGCAGGCAGAGCTCCTATATTTTGTTCCCAGAAGCACCTATAGGACTTGTAGTGTTTTCGTGGCAGGCAGGCAGAGCTCCTATATTTTGTTCCCAGAAGCACCTATAGGACTTGTAGTGTGTTCGTGGCAGGCAGGCAGAGCTCCTATATTTTGTTCCCAGAAGCACCTATAGGACTTGTAGTGTGTTCCTGGCAGGCAGGCAGAGCTCCTATATTTTGTTCCCAGAAGCACCTATAGGACTTGTAGTGTGTTCCTGGCAGGCAGGCAGAGCTCCTATATTTTGTTCCCAGAAGCACCTATAGGACTTGTAGTGTGTTCGTGGCAGGCAGGCAGAGCTCCTATATTTTCTTCCCAGAAGCACCTATAGGACTTGAAGTGTGTTAGTCCCATCACACAGAGATCATATATTTTGTTCCCAGAAGCACCTATAGGACTTGAAGTGTGTTAGTCCCATCACACAGACCTATATTTTCTTCCCAGAAGCACCTATAGGACTTGAAGTGTGTTAGTCCCATCACACAGAGATCATATATTTTGTTCCCAGAAGCACCTATAGGACTTGAAGTGTGTTAGTCCCATCACACAGAGATCATATATTTTGTTCCCAGAAGCACCTATAGGACTTGAAGTGTGTTAGTCCCATCACACAGACCTATATTTTCTTCCCAGAAGCACCTATAGGACTTGAAGTGTGTTAGTCCCATCACACAGAGATCATATATTTTGTTCCCAGAAGCACCTATAGGACTTGAAGTGTCTTAGTCCCATCACACAGAGATCATATATTTTGTTCCCAGAAGCACCTATAGGACTTGAAGTGTGTTAGTCCCATCACACAGAGATCATATATTTTGTTCCCAGAAGCACCTATAGGACTTGAAGTGTGTTAGTCCCATCACACAGAGATCATATATTTTGTTCCCAGAAGCACCTATAGGACTTGAAGTGTGTTAGTCCCATCACACAGAGATCATATATTTTGTTCCCAGAAGCACCTATAGGACTTGAAGTGTGTTAGTCCCATCACACAGAGATCATATATTTTGTTCCCAGAAGCACCTATAGGACTTGAAGTGTGTTAGTCCCATCACACAGACCTATATTTTCTTCCCAGAAGCACCTATAGGACTTGAAGTGTGTTAGTCCCATCACACAGAGATCATATATTTTGTTCCCAGAAGCACCTATAGGACTTGAAGTGTGTTAGTCCCATCACACAGAGATCATATATTTTGTTCCCAGAAGCACCTATAGGACTTGAAGTGTGTTAGTCCCATCACACAGAGATCCTATATTTTGTTCCCAGAAGCACCTGTTAGGTACCTGGGTGGAGAGCCTGACTTTGCTGGGAGGAGGCCTCTCTTACGGCTCTGGTTCAGGGGCCACTGGAATGGGAACAGTGGACCCGAGAGCGCAGCGGGGTAGGAGTGCCTGGGCTGGATGCAGTAGCAGGTGCTGAGGGTAGGCAGAAGTCCTCTGGCAGCAGGAACAGCGGCACTTGGTAGGTAGGTGCCCAGCACCCGGATGCAGGGTGGTCCCCAGGTGGCAGCAGCAGCTCTGGAAGCACACAGCATGTGTGGAATCAGGCAGAGAGTAGTCAGGCAGGCTGGGTCTGGTACACGGGCAGGCAGGTGAGAGGGAGCAGGCAGAAGCAGGGTCAACAAGCCAGGATCAGCGTTCAGAGGTCAGCAAGAGCAGAGTCAGACGAGCCGGGATCAGGATTGGGGAAGGCAGCAGAGTCAGGAAGCCGGGTCAGTAGATCAGGGATACACAGATTACAGAGCGGGTTACAGTCAGGGTACAGCTGCAGACGGACAGCACCGCTCAGGTGCAACTGCCATTTCTTAAAAGAGCCCACTGGCGCCAAACAGCGCCAGCGCGCTCACGTGTGCGCCCGCGATGCGCGCGCCCGCGCCTGCCGCGCGCGCACCTGTGCCTCCTGCCGGCGCGCACACCTGTGCTGATGCCTGAGTCTCCCCGCGGCGCCCGTGCGCATGCGCACATGCCGATTGGCCCGCGCCGTGCGGGCAAAGCCCTGACATTGCCCCCCCACAAGGGGCAACCTCCGGGTGCCCAACTGATCATCCTTCTCAGGATGAGAAGTGAAGAAGGCCCGGATCAGCCTTTGGGCATGTAGATTGCCTTCAGGTTCCCAGGAGTTACTCTCCGGGCCATAACCCTTCCACTTGATTAGGAATTGTCTCTGCCCTTGTCGCCTTCTGCAGTCTAACACGGCTTCAACCTCGTATTCCTCGTTCCCATCTATAAGAACAGGCGCCGGGGGTCCGGTCTCCCTATCAGGGAAGGGGTTGGGTACCAAAGGTTTTAACAATGAAACATGGAAAACAGGGTGCACCTTCATAGAGTCAGGCAGGGACAGTTCGTAAGACACTTCATTAATTTTCCTTTTAACAGGGAAGGGACCCAAGAACTTGGGTGCCAACTTCTTAGAGGGACAGGCTAACTTTAAATTAGAAGATGAAAGCCATACCTGATCCCCGATTTGCAAGTTAAGTTCTCCCCTCCTCTTAAGGTCAAAGAATCTCTTACTGTCCGCCTGGGCTCTTGTTATGGCTTCCTGGAGGATCTGACTGTTGCGGCTGAGAAAAGTCACCGTATCCTGGACTGCTGGGACGGAGGATTCTGCAAGAAAGTCTGGGAGAAATGTTAGGTGAAAACCATAGTTAGCAAAAAACGGGGACTGTCCTGTGGTGGAGTGGCTGGCATTGTTGTAAGCAAATTCCGCTAAGGGCAGCAGAGACACCCAGTTGTCTTGCACGAAAGAGGTAAAACACCTGATGTATTGTTCGAGGGTTTGATTCGTGCGCTCCGTCTGCCCATTAGTCTGGGGGTGGTAGGCTGAGGATAGGGCCAGTTCAATCTTCAGACTTTCGCATAGGGCCCTCCAGAATCGGGAGGTGAATTGGACTCCCCTATCCGAAACTATGTTGGCGGGTATCCCATGTAACCTGACAATTTCTCTAATGAACACACGGGCTGTCTCTGCTGCGGATGGGGTTCCCTTGAGGGGCAAAAAGTGGGCCATCTTCGAAAGTCGGTCAACGACTACAAAGATGGCCGTGTGGCCTTCAGAGGGAGGAAGCTCCACTATGAAATCCATAGTAATCATACGCCAGGGCCGGTCAGGCGCAGGAAGGGGTTTTAATAGACCCCAGGCCCGGCCCCTAGTGGTCTTGCTTCTGGAGCATACTGAACAGGAATTAACGTATCTGGTGCAGAACTCTTTCAGTCCAGGCCACCAGAAGGTGCGCCGCACCAGTTCCAAAGTCTTGCGGGCCCCAAAGTGTCCTGCTAATGGGTGGTCGTGCAGAAGGGCTAGTACTCTGACCCGGATGGGTTCGGGGACAAATACCTGGCTACCCTTCCATAGGAGCCCCTCTCTGGGGGTTAAGGAAATCCCTGGAGGAAGGAGCGGGTTCACAGATGCCTCTCTGATCCGAGACAGTAGATCCGAGTGTAACAGAAGAAAACTGCCTGCAGGTAGGATAGTGTCCGGAGGTGTGCAGTCCTTAGCAGAGTCATACATGCGGGAAAGCGCATCAGGTTTCACATTCTTGGATCCCGGGCGATACGTGATATGGAAATTGAAGCGTGAGAAAAACAGGGCCCAGCGGGCTTGACGGGGTTTCAATCGTTTTGCTGTTCTCAGATATTCGAGGTTTTTGTGATCTGTGTATATCAGCACGGGGTGGACTGCACCCTCTAGCAAGTATCTCCACTCTTCCAAAGCTGATTTGATGGCTAACAGTTCTCGGTCACCGACATCGTAGTTTCTCTCCGCAGGGGAGAGTTTTCGGGAGAAGAAGCCCACCGGGTGCAGTAAGTCGTTGTTGCCCTGGCGCTGGGACACCACAGCTCCCACCGCTACCTCCGAGGCATCTACCTCTAAGAGGTACGGCAGGGATGGGTCAGGGTGACTAAGGATGGGTGCGGAGGTGAAACGCGCCTTGAGCTTAGAGAATGCTTCCTGAGCCTCCGGGCCCCAGTGGAAACGCACGTTCTGCCTAGTTAGCTGGGTGATTGGTGCGATAATAGCAGAAAACCCCCTGATGAATTTCCTATAAAAGTTCGCAAACCCCACAAAACGCTGCACACCCCTTTTGTCGGAGGGTGCCGGCCAGTCCAGAACGGCCGTAACCTTCTGTGGGTCCATCTTAATGCCTGCTGGGGAGATTTCCAGGCCTAAGAATTGGATGTTCCGCTGCTCAAAAATGCATTTTTCTGCTTTAGCATAGAGTCCGTGTTGGCGGAGGCGGAGAAGAACTCGGCCCACATGCCCCCGGTGCTGCTCCAGCGATCTGGAAAAGATCAGGATGTCATCTAGATAGACGATGACAAAGATGTCCAAAAAGTCCCTGAAGACCTCATTTATGAGGTGCTGGAATGTGGCTGGGGCGTTACAGAGGCCAAAGGGCATGACCATGTACTCATAATGCCCGAAGCGAGTACGAAAAGCTGTCTTCCACTCATCCCCTGATCGGATGCGAACCAGATTGTAGGCCCCTCTTAAGTCCAATTTAGAGAAAATAGTAGCGGTTCTCAACTTCTGGAACAGTTCTGGTATCAGGGGAAGGGGATAACGGTTTTTAACCGTGATTTTGTTTAATTCCCGGTAGTCCACGCAGGGCCGGAGTGATTGATCCTTTTTGGTTACGAAAAAGATGCCGGCGCCTGCGGGTGAAGTAGAGTGTCGTATGAACCCCTTCTTTAAGTTCTCCGAAATGTAGACCTTCAGGGCCTCCTGCTCTTTCTCGGAAAGGGGGAAAATACGCCCAAAAGGAATCTCGGCCCCTGGCAACAGTTCAATGGGGCAGTCGTAGGGCCGGTGTGGAGGCAGTGAGTCTGCCCCCCGTTTACTGAAGACGTCCAGAAACTCGTGATAAGGTTCTGGCACCATTTGGTCAAGGTTTAGATCAGAGTCCAGGCAGAAAAGCGTGGTGGGAGGTGCCGGGGTCTCCCGAAGGCAATGTTCCAGGCAGTAAGAGGATTGAAACTTTACCTCCCCTGTGGACCAGTTGATGGTAGGATCGTGGGCCTGCAGCCAGGGAATGCCCAGGATCACGGGAAACAGGGGAGATGAGATCACATCCAGGGTTAACAGTTCTTTATGATGAGGCGAGGCGGTGGTGAGCAGGGGAAGGGTTTCCTGAGTAACTTGGCCTGACCTGATACGAGAGCCGTCAGCGAGAAACACAGATAGCCCGTGGGCCTTTTTCCGGAGGGGGATGTTGTGCAGGCTGGCAAAGGTGGCGTCAATGAAGCAGGTACAGGCTCCTGAATCAAGGATAGCGCTGGTGTGAACCGTCCTTCCCAGGAACTGAAACGACAGAAAGAGAGCGATGTGGGTGGCATGGACCGGCAAAGGTACAGGACTGGTTGAGACAGAGGAGAGGCACTTACGTGTCTTCACCGGGCATCTGCTCACGAAATGCCCAGAGCCACCGCAGTACAGGCATAAGTTCAACTGCCGGCGTCGGGCACGCTCCTCCGGGGACAGGGTAGGTCGCATAAGGCCCAGTTGCATGGGTTCACCAGCATCGGGAGTGGGATGACTAGGGCCTACCGGATGGTTAGGTAGGTAGCGGGTAGCAGGTAGTGGAGCTCTTGCAGTCATCCAAGCTGGCCGATGAACTTGAGCAGACCTCTCCATTCGGCGTTCCGGAGCCGACGGTCGATCTGGATGCTCAGGGTAATTAAGTCCTCCAGGGTATCCGGGGTACCCACCCGAGCGAGCTCGTCTTTTAGTCCATCGGAGAGGCCCATGCGGAATTGGTGCCTGAGTGCAGCATCATTCCACTGGGTATCTGCGCTCCAGCGTCTGAAGTCCGATACATAGTCCTCGGCCGACCTGCGGCCCTGCTGGAGCGCATACAAGGCAGATTCAGCTGTAGTGGTCAACTGGGGGTCCTCGTACAGTTGTGCCATGGCTTCAAAAAAGGACGAGAGGGACTGGACCAGTATGCTCCCCCCCTCCAGCAGTCGGTGTGCCCAGATCTGGGGTTCGCCCTGAAGCAATGAGACCACGAACCCCACCTTGGTAGCTTCAAGGGGAAAAGTTCTCGGTTGTAGGGCAAAGTAAAGTTGGCAGGCATTGCGGAAGACCCGGAACTTGGAACGGTCCCCTGCGAATTTATCTGGGATGGGCACCCTTGGTTCAGGCGGTAACATTACCACTGCTGGGGGAGTGGCAGGCTGTGCAGGAGGCTGAGGTGGTGCAGGAGCCGCAGCGTTGGCAGCGCTAGTGCCGGTAAGTTGCTGTACTTGTCCTTCCAGTCTTGTGTACCCATCTTGGAGGGATTGTACCGCCTGGGTGAGGGCTGCGAGGTGTGAGCAAATGTCCTTCAAGGGAGAGGCTTCTCCCGCAGGCTCAGTCATGGCTGTCCGTACTGTTAGGTACCTGGGTGGAGAGCCTGACTTTGCTGGGAGGAGGCCTCTCTTACGGCTCTGGTTCAGGGGCCACTGGAATGGGAACAGTGGACCCGAGAGCGCAGCGGGGTAGGAGTGCCTGGGCTGGATGCAGTAGCAGGTGCTGAGGGTAGGCAGAAGTCCTCTGGCAGCAGGAACAGCGGCACTTGGTAGGTAGGTGCCCAGCACCCGGATGCAGGGTGGTCCCCAGGTGGCAGCAGCAGCTCTGGAAGCACACAGCATGTGTGGAATCAGGCAGAGAGTAGTCAGGCAGGCTGGGTCTGGTACACGGGCAGGCAGGTGAGAGGGAGCAGGCAGAAGCAGGGTCAACAAGCCAGGATCAGCGTTCAGAGGTCAGCAAGAGCAGAGTCAGACGAGCCGGGATCAGGATTGGGGAAGGCAGCAGAGTCAGGAAGCCGGGTCAGTAGATCAGGGATACACAGATTACAGAGCGGGTTACAGTCAGGGTACAGCTGCAGACGGACAGCACCGCTCAGGTGCAACTGCCATTTCTTAAAAGAGCCCACTGGCGCCAAACAGCGCCAGCGCGCTCACGTGTGCGCCCGCGATGCGCGCGCCCGCGCCTGCCGCGCGCGCGCGCACCTGTGCCTCCTGCCGGCGCGCACACCTGTGCTGATGCCTGAGTCTCCCCGCGGCGCCCGTGCGCATGCGCACATGCCGATTGGCCCGCGCCGTGCGGGCAAAGCCCTGACAAGCACCTATAGGACTTGAAGTGTGTTAGTCCCATCACACAGACCTATATTTTCTTCCCAGAAGCACCCATAGGACTTGAAGTGTGTTAGTCCCATCACACAGAGATCCTATATTTTGTTCCCAGAAGCACCTATAGGACTTGAAGTGTGTTAGTCCCATCACACAGACCTATATTTTCTTCCCAGAAGCACCTATAGGACTTCTAGTGTGTTAGTGGCATCACACAGAGCTCCTCTATTTTCTTCTCAGCAGCACCCACAGGACCTCTAGTGTGTTAGTGGCATCACACAGAGCTCCTCTATTTTCTTTGCAGAAGCACCCACAGGACTTCTAGTGTGTTAGTGGCATCACACAGAGCTCCTCTATTTTCTTTGCAGAATCACCCATAGGATTTCTAGTGTGTTAGTGGCATCACACAGAGCTCCTATATTTTCTTCTCAGCAGCACCCACAGGACTTCTAGTGTGTTAGTGGCATCACACAGAGCTCCTCTATTTTCTTTGCAGAAGCACCCACAGGACTTCTAGTGTGTTAGTGGCATCACACAGAGCTCCTCTATTTTCTTTGCAGAAGCACCCATAGGACTTCTAGTGTGTTAGTGGCATCACACAGAGCTCCTATATTTTCTTCTCAGCAGCACCCACAGGACTTCTAGTGTGTTAGTGGCATCACACAGAGCTCCTCTATTTTCTTTGCAGAAGCACCCACAGGATTTCTAGTGTGTTAGTGGCATCACACAGAGCTCCTATATTTTCTTCTCAGCAGCACCCACAGGACTTCTAGTGTGTTAGTGGCATCACACAGAGCTCCTCTATTTTCTTTGCAGAAGCACCCACAGGACTTCTAGTGTGTTAGTGGCATCACACAGAGCTCCTCTATTTTCTTTGCAGAAGCACCCATAGGACTTCTAGTGTGTTAGTGGCATCACACAGAGCTCCTATATTTTCTTCTCAGCAGCACCCACAGGACTTCTAGTGTGTTAGTGGCATCACACAGAGCTCCTCTATTTTCTTTGCAGAAGCACCCACAGGACTTCTAGTGTGTTAGTGGCATCACACAGAGCTCCTCTATTTTCTTTGCAGAAGCACCCATAGGACTTCTAGTGTGTTAGTGGCATCACACAGAGCTCCTATATTTTCTTCTCAGCAGCACCCACAGGACTTCTAGTGTGTTAGTGGCATCACACAGAGCTCCTCTATTTTCTTTGCAGAAGCACCCACAGGACTTCTAGTGTGTTAGTGGCATCACACAGAGCTCCTCTATTTTCTTTGCAGAAGCACCCATAGGACTTCTAGTGTGTTAGTGGCATCACACAGAGCTCCTATATTTTCTTCTCAGCAGCACCCACAGGACTTCTAGTGTGTTAGTGGCATCACACAGAGCTCCTCTATTTTCTTTGCAGAAGCACCCATAGGACTTCTAGTGTGTTAGTGGCATCACACAGAGCTCCTCTATTTTCTTTGCAGAAGCACCCATAGGACTTCTAGTGTGTTAGTGGCATCACACAGAGCTCCTATATTTTCTTCTCAGCAGCACCCACAGGACTTCTAGTGTGTTAGTGGCATCACACAGAGCTCCTCTATTTTCTTTGCAGAAGCACCCATAGGACTTCTAGTGTGTTAGTGGCATCACACAGAGCTCCTATATTTTCTTCTCAGCAGCACCCACAGGACTTCTAGTGTGTTAGTGGCATCACACAGAGCTCCTCTATTTTCTTTGCAGAAGCACCCATAGGACTTCTAGTGTGTTAGTGGCATCACACAGAGCTCCTATATTTTCTTCTCAGCAGCACCCACAGGACTTCTAGTGTGTTAGTGGCATCACACAGAGCTCCTCTATTTTCTTTGCAGAAGCACCCACAGGACTTCTAGTGTGTTAGTGGCATCACACAGAGCTCCTCTATTTTCTTTGCAGAAGCACCCATAGGACTTCTAGTGTGTTAGTGGCATCACACAGAGCTCCTATATTTTCTTCTCAGCAGCACCCACAGGACTTCTAGTGTGTTAGTGGCATCACACAGAGCTCCTCTATTTTCTTTGCAGAAGCACCCATAGGACTTCTAGTGTGTTAGTGGCATCACACAGAGCTCCTCTATTTTCTTTGCAGAAGCACCCATAGGACTTCTAGTGTGTTAGTGGCATCACACAGAGCTCCTATATTTTCTTCTCAGCAGCACCCACAGGACTTCTAGTGTGTTAGTGGCATCACACAGAGCTCCTCTATTTTCTTTGCAGAAGCACCCATAGGACTTCTAGTGTGTTAGTGGCATCACACAGAGCTCCTATATTTTCTTCTCAGCAGCACCCACAGGACTTCTAGTGTGTTAGTGGCATCACACAGAGCTCCTCTATTTTCTTTGCAGAAGCACCCACAGGACTTCTAGTGTGTTAGTGGCATCACACAGAGCTCCTCTATTTTCTTTGCAGAAGCACCCATAGGACTTCTAGTGTGTTAGTGGCATCACACAGAGCTCCTATATTTTCTTCTCAGCAGCACCCACAGGACTTCTAGTGTGTTAGTGGCATCACACAGAGCTCCTCTATTTTCTTTGCAGAAGCACCCACAGGACTTCTAGTGTGTTAGTGGCATCACACAGAGCTCCTCTATTTTCTTTGCAGAAGCACCCATAGGACTTCTAGTGTGTTAGTGGCATCACACAGAGCTCCTATATTTTCTTCTCAGCAGCACCCATAGGACTTCTAGTGTGTTAGTGGCATCACACAGAGCTCCTCTATTTTCTTTGCAGAAGCACCCATAGGACTTCTAGTGTGTTAGTGGCATCACACAGAGCTCCTATATATTCTTCTCAGCAGCACCCACAGGACTACCGACTACAATGGCTGGAAGACCGCCAAGGGGAGGCAGAGCGTGCAGAGCCAAGAATACAGGGCAGGCAGGCTCTGTTTCTAGTGGACGTGGCCGTGGCCGTGGACGTGGTCGTGCATCGTCATCAGCACGTGGCCATGGGACACGCGCGTCTTTGTTTTCGGCAGCTGGACATGTGGAGCCGCATCATGCTGAAGGCTTGGTAGAATGGATGACCAAGCCCTCCTCATCCTCCTCATCCTCTCTCACCCAGGCTCAGGGTACTGGCAGAGCATCATCAGCCACCCCTTCCCTAGACCCACCATGTCCTCCTGAGGAGTCCCCCGAACTCTTTGAGCACAGTGTTGGGTACATGCTCCAGGAGGATGCCCAACGATTCGAAGGCTCGGATGATGATACCCAGCTTGAGGAATCTGGCAGTACTGTTCCACCAGCTGCAGCTTACTGCCAGGTTTGCTCTAGTGGTGAAGAGGGAGGGGATGATGAGGTCACTGACTCCACGTGGGTGCCTGAAGGGAGAGAGGATGAGGAGGAGGACGAGGAGGAGGAGGATGCAGCGTCACATGTCCAACGAGGCAGGATGCCCCCTGGAGGCCAGGTAGAGGCCAGCACAGCAACTGTACAACACCGCAGAGCTCCGCCTGTGCAGGGCGCTGCCTCTGCACGTTATCAGAAAAGTTCTTTGGTGTGGGCCTTTTTTGAGACGAGTGCATCAGATCGCACCACTGCTATTTGCAATATTTGTCTCAAGCGTATCTCGCGTGGCCAAAACATCAGCCGCTTGGGCACCACAAGCATGACCAGACATATGGCGACCTGCCATGCAGCTCGTTGGCAGGCACACATAAAAGACCCACACCAAAGAACTAAGCGGACCTCTCCTTGCTCCTCCTCAGCTGGGATCTCCATCCCCACTACACCTTCAGTCCTCTCTGAAAGCTGCTCTGAGAGGACTGAAGGTGTAGAATTAGGTGTGTCACAACCAAGTACTTGCAGTACACCGACGTCCGATTGCAGCAGGCAAATTTCCCTGCCCCAGCTGCTGGACCGTAGAAAGAAGTACACTCCCAGCCATCCACATGCCCAGCGGTTGAATGCTAGCCTGGCTAAATTGCTAGCACTTCAACTGCTGCCTTTTCAGTTGGTAGACTCGGCCCCCTTCCGTGAGTTTGTTCAATGTGCGGTTCCTCAGTGGCAGGTTCCCAAACGCCACTTTTTCTCACGGAAGGCGATTCCGTCTCTCTACCGGCATGTGGAGGGCAATGTCCATGCCTCGCTGGACAGGGCGGTCAGCGGTAAGGTGCATATTACCGCTGACTCATGGTCCAGCAGGCATGGACAGGGACGGTACCTTTCTTTCACGGCCCATTGGGTCACTCTATTGGCAGCTGGGAGGGATGCAGGACAAGGTGCAGTAGTGTTGGAGGTTGTTCCGCCACCACGCCTCCAAAACGCTACTACTGCTACTGGTTGTGACACACCTCTCTCCTCCACCCCCTCCTCTTCTTCTTCCTCCAGTGCTCTGTCCTTGGAACCAGCGGTGCTCCGTAGGCGTACAAGGGGCTACGCAAGTACGCAGGCAAAAAGATGCCATGCCGTGCTTGCGCTGGTGTGTTTGGGGGGCAGGAGCCACACTGGGCCAGAGGTTCTGGCAGCTCTGCAGGGGCAGGCCGAGAGGTGGTTGACGCCACGTCAGCTTAAGCCAGGAATGGTTGTTTCTGACAATGGCACCAACCTCCTCTCCGCCCTGCGACAGGGGCAGCTCACCCATGTGCCCTGCATGGCTCACGTCCTCAACCTGGTGGTGCAGCGGTTCTTGGGCAGGTTCCCAGGCTTACAGGATGTCCTGAGGCAGGCCAGGAAAGTCTGTGTGCATTTCCGCCGATCTTATAATGCCAGTGCTCGGCTGACTGAGCTGCAAAAGGAGCTGAACCTGCCCAAGAACCGCCTAATATGTGACATGCCCACCAGGTGGAACTCAACGTTGGCCATGCTGCAGCGACTGCACACGCAGCAGAGGGCCATCAATGAGTACCTTTGCAACTACGGCACCAGGACAGGGTCAGGGGAGCTTGTTTTTTTTTTCCCCACGTCAGTGGAGCATGATCAGGGATGCATGCACTGTCCTCTCACCATTTGAGGAGGCCACGAGGATGGTGAGCAGTGACAGTGCATGCATCAGTGACACTGTCCCTCTTGTCCACCTGTTGGAGCATACGCTGCGTGGGCACAGGGCACTTGAGGCAGAACAGAGGCAGGAAGAGGAGGACTTCCTTGCCTCTCAAGGCCCCCTTTATCCGGACAGTGTTCCTTCTGTCCCACCCATCACACAGGAAGAGGATGAGGAGGAGGAGGGAGGAGGAGGAGGAGGAGGATTGTGTGAGCATGGAGGTGGAGCCTGGCACTCAGCATCAGCAGCAGCAGTCTTTTAGGGATGATGTACAGTCCCAACAAACCAGTGGACTTGTACGTGGCTGGGAGGAGGTGGCTGGCGATCATGTCATCCTCAGTGACCCAGAACACTCCGGACCGAATGCCTCAGCTAACCTACGCTGCATGGCCTCCCTGATCCTGCAAAGCCTGCGGAAGGATCCTCGTGTTCTTCGGATCAAGGAGAGGGACCATTACTGGCTGGCCACTCTCCTTGATCCGCGGTACAAGGGTAAGGTTGCGGACCTTATCTTGCCGTCGCAGAGGGAGCAGAGGATGAGACATCTCAGGGAGGCCTTTCAGAAAGGTCTGTGCAACGCGTTCCCAGAAACTGGGAGGCTACAAACTCCTGGTCCTGGGCGACGAGTTGCTGAGGCTTCGGTCAGTAGCAGAAGGAGCGGTGGGGAAGGTGGACGTCTGACCGATGCGTTCAGACAATTTTTTAGTCCGCAGCCCCAAGGTATGATCGGTTCCAGCAACCATCGCCAGCGTCTGATATACATGGTGCAGGAATACCTTGGGGCAAGGTCAGACTTGGACACCTTTCCCACCGAAAATCCTCTGGCTTACTGGGTCCTGAGGATGGATCACTGGCCAGAGCTTGCACAGTATGCAATTGAGCTACTGGCCTGTCCTGCCTCCAGCGTTCTTTCCGAACGCACATTCAGTGCTGCTGGAGGATTTGTCACCGATCATAGGGTGCGCCTGTCCACCGCCTCGGTTGATCGACTGACCTTCATCAAAATGAATCAGTCTTGGATCACCACCAGCTACCAGGCACCTGAGGCGGATATAACCGAATAATTTTTAATATCACATCCCTTCAAGACTGCCTATGCTGATGCTGAGTGACTGTCCTCTTATGTTCACTGACTATCCTCTTCCTCCTCCTCAATGATCCATGCCACCACACCAGTGCCTAAGGCACAATTTTTCAGCCCCTGTTTAACAGGGGCGTGTACATACAATTTTTATAAAAAAATGCTTCGCAACACGTGTGACTGCTGTGCTCCAAGTACAGTATCTGTGAGGGGTTGCAGTGTTGTGGCACCAGCACCAGTGCCTAAGGCAAATTTTTCAGCCCCTGTTTAACAGGGGCGTGTACTTACAATTTTTTTAAAAAATGCTTTGCAACACGTGTGACTGCTGTGCTCCAAGTACAGTATCTGTGAGGGGTTGCAGTGTTGTGGCACCAGCACCAGTGCCTAAGGCACAATTTTTCAGCCCCTGTTTAACAGGGGCGGGTAATTACAATTTTTTAAAAAAATGCTTCGCAACACGTGTGACTGCTGTGCTCCAAGTACAGTATCTGTGAGGGGTTGCAGTGTTGTGGCACCAGCACCAGTGCCTAAGGCACAATTTTTCAGCCCCTGTTTAACAGGGGCGGGTAATTACAATTTTTTTAAAAAAATGCTTCGCAACACGTGTGACTGCTGTGCTCCAAGTACAGTATCTGTGAGGGGTTGCAGTGTTGTGGCACCAGCACCAGTGCCTAAGGCACAATTTTTCAGCCCCTGTTTAACAGGGGCGGGTAATTACAATTTTTTTAAAAAAATGCTTTGCAACACGTGTGACTGCTGTGCTCCAAGTACAGTATCTGTGAGGGGTTGCAGTGTTGTGGCACCAGCACCAGTGCCTAAGGCACAATTTTTCAGCCCCTGTTTAACAGGGGCGGGTAATTACAATTTTTTAAAAAAATGCTTCGCAACACGTGTGACTGCTGTGCTCCAAGTACAGTATCTGTGAGGGGTTGCAGTGTTGTGGCACCAGCACCAGTGCCTAAGGCACAATTTTTCAGCCCCTGTTTAACAGGGGCGGGTAATTACAATTTTTTTAAAAAATGCTTTGCAACACGTGTGACTGCTGTGCTCCAAGTACAGTATCTGTGAGGGGTTGCAGTGTTGTGGCACCAGCACCAGTGCCTAAGGCACAATTTTTCAGCCCCTGTTTAACAGGGGCGGGTAATTACAAATCTTGATCTAATAGTTCACAGCAGGGCCCATTCCTGCGCCCACCAAGAGTAACTATGAGGGCCTACAGTCTTGTGGCAACACCGTCCACCACCACCGCCAAAGGCCCAATTTTTCTGCCCTGTTCATCAGGTGCTTGCAATTACAAATCTTGATCTAATAACTCACAGCAGGGCCCATTCCTGCGCCCACCAAGAGTAACTGTGAGAGCTTACAGTCTTGTGGCAACACCGTCCACCACCACCACCACCACCCCCAATTTTTCTGCCCTGTTCAACAGGTGCATGCAATTACAAATCTTGATCTATTAACTCACAGCAGGGCCCATTCCTGTGCCCACCAGTCTTGTGGCTACACCAACATCTAATAGGGCAAATTTCTGCAGAGTATATACGCCAGGCCCCTACTTTCAAACATCCAACTTACAAACGACTCCTACTTGCAAATGGAAAGAGAAAACAGGAAGTGAGAGGAAATCTACCCCTAGGAAGGGAAATTCTATCCTGTTAGATTTAATTTGGGAAAAAGGTATCTCCTCTCTACTGATACTTTATCACCAATCCTTGTTTCAATTAAAACCCACTTTTTCCAAAAACATTTGTCATTGGGACGGAAAGTGAGGTGACATGTTCTGAACAGATGTGCAAAGACAGCAAATGTTACAGGGGTGATAACCCCTCCCTATGTTCTCCAAAAAGCTTAAAAATAGATTTTTTTGGGATGGAGCTACACTTCATAATGTACCTGTTCAGATTCTACTTAAGAACAAACCTAAAGCCGCAAGTGGTTTTAAATGGCTTCTTTTTTTCCTTTAAAAATGTCATTTTGTGCAAGGACAGTTCTAAACACGGGAAACACATGCCACTTCACAGGCATACTTTAGACACCCCCCAGGTACCATATTTAAAGGAAAATTTCACTTTTTTTTTTTTCACTTTATGCATCATTAAAATGACTGCTCCCGAAAAAACGTTAGTTTTTAAAAGTTCTTTTTGCATTGATATATGTCCCCTGGGCAGGACCCGGGTCCCCAAACCTGTTTTATGACATTAACATGCATATTGGCCGTTGTAATTAGCACTTTTGATTTCGAACGTTCGCGTCCATTATAACGTATAGGGTTCGAAAATTTGCGCAAACTTTCGGTCGGTTCGAAGGTTCTGGTGCGAACCGAACCCGGGGGTGTTCGGCTCATCCCTATAGGGGGGTTGTGTTTTTCTTTTTGAAGCACCTCATTAGAGCCAGAGACTCTAATAGGCTTCAACACCCCAAAAAAAAAAACAACACCAGCCGCCACTGCCAGAACTAGTGTCCCCATTGGAAGATTGCCCCTCTATCACACCCCAATCACACTTCACTGCGGCTTGTCATACCACTTTGAACATCAGTCGCATGACAAGTCGTACCCCATGTTTCCCAATGATAACAATTCATATATAGGCAACTTAAAAGTTGCAGTGACTTCAAAGTAGTTCATGCACTACTTTGGTCTGACTTTCATGCAACTTGAGGGCCATAGACTTCAATGTTAACCCTCAAAAGTTGTAAAAGTCATACCTGAATGTTTTAGGCTCCGTTCCCACTTCTGTGAGTTGTTGTGTGACTTGACACAGGTGAAGTCGCATGACACGTCAAAATCCATGTATTTCAATGGTCCCCATTGTAATTGGTGCGATGCATGACGCAGCGACTCCAAAAAAGTTTTTTGCACTACTTTGTCGCATCTCACCGGTCGCATGACACCGCATCAAAAATCACATTGCAAAGCTGTACTGTAAATTGCGCGACTTTGGGGTTGCAATAGTGTAAACCTAGCCTTACATGTAACAGTGGGTCCGCCTTTACAGGCAGTTAGCAATGCACATCCAAGTCGCACCCTTCCAATGTCGCCTGACTTTGTAGTCGGAAAAGTGTGAATGGTGTTCTGAGGTCAACTCAGAATTTGAGATTTTTTTTTTTTTTTACTTTCAATTTCAATGTATACAGTAAACAGGACACATAGAGAGGGTGAATCTCCCTAATGGGGCCACAGACAGCAATAAAAACCTGACAGGTGTTCTAATCCATCGCCACTCTGTCTATCACAAAAAAAGTTTTGCCTTCAGTTACCGTACTTTCTTTTACACAGACTTCTAAGGCCCCTTTCACACTTATATGACTTGTCCCACGATTTGGGACTGCAAAGTAGCATGACAAGTTGTTCCCCATGATTTCCAATGACAGCCATTCATATTAGTACGACTTCAAGTCATTCCGCCTTCAAAGTAGTCCCTGCACTACTTTGGTCCGATTTTGATGCCACTTACACAGGCAATCCTTGAAATCGTGGCAAAATCGCGTCCGCGAATCGTGGGAAAATCGCGCGACTTTGAAGTCGCACAAGTGTGAAAGGGGCCTTAAAGTGGTGTTGCCACCAAAAAAAAAAAATTTGGCTTAAAAATCATAAAAACAATAATTGGAAAACAAATTTTTTTTTAATCGCCTCTAAATGCCTGTTGCTAGGGGGTCCCTCGTAGTCTGCCACCTTCATTGCCCGGGCAATGACATCACTTCCCCTAGGCGCATATCATCTGGGACCTGTAATGTGTCCCAGATGAGTGAGCGTCGAATCACGGCGCTCGGCGCCGCTCGCACATGCGCAGTGGGTGCCCGGCTGTGAAGCCACAGCCGGGTTCCCACATTAAGAATGCCGGTCCTGCAAGCGGAGCGGGGAACGAGGGGGGGGGGTCTCGTTCCCCCGCATCGCTGGACCCTGGGACAGGTAAGTGTCCGATTATTAAAAGTCAGCAGCTGCAGTATTTGTAGCTGCTGACTTTTAATTTTTTTTTTTTGTGGGCACTTCTCTTCAAGGTAACAAATAAAATCTATACATGTATCTGTATTGCTGCAGTTGTATGTAACCTTTTTAGTTTGTTTCTTGGGGAAGACATGCTAGCGCACACTAATCCTCTGATCTCTTAAGCCGGCCATACACTGAGCAAATTGTGGTCTGTCCTTGATCAGCCATCTGAAATTTGCTCAGTGAGTCACACTGTTGGGCCAACTCCCGTCCGACATCCTTTAATTGAAAAATCAAAAGAGCCGGGAGGAAATTTGACAGCCAATCAGCAGCTACATCCAATCAGATGCAGCCACTGTTCAGGTATTCTGACAGACGGCACTGTAGATTCTCCCACCTGTGTTACATTAATAAAGGAATCGGTTCTTTTTTTTTTTTCAGCCTGAATGCCAAACAAAATAAAATCTGTCATTGCATGGCCAGCTTTACAGTGAAGATGATTTCTGCAGATGATGATGATAAACACTTCTTTTCCTCCAGCTGCAAGCGTTTGCCATTGTGTTTTCTGTGTTGACCTTTACGGTAACCTTATTGCACAACTACTACAATGAAGAATAATAGATGAGAATGCAGATAGTGATTACACAATACAAATATTGCACCAACAGCTGGAGACAGAGAAGGAAGATGGGTGTGGGGTATCAGTTTCAGCTCTGCTAAAAATACCAGCCAGTAGTAGGTGCAGATATTAAAGGGTTTGTAAACGCTCAAGGTTTTTCATATTAATGCATTCTATGCATTAACCACTTCAGCCCCGGAAGGATTTTCCCCCTTAATGACGGGCCATTTTTTGTGATACGGCACTGCGTCGCTTTAACAGACAATTGCATGGTCGTGCTGTGCTGTACCCAAACAAATTGATGCCCCCCCCAAGTAGAGCTTTCTTTTGGTGGTATTTGATCACCTATTTTTTGCGCTATAAACAAAAAAAGAGCGACAATTTTGAAAAAAGAAAAACAATATTTTTTACTTTTTGCTATAATACATATCCCCCCCCCCCAAAAATATAAAAAAACTAATTTCTTCCATAGTTTAGGCCGATATGTATTCTTCTACATATTTTTGGTTGAAAAAAAAAATCGTAATAAGCGTATATTGATTGGTTTGTGCTAAAATTATAGCATCTACAAAATAGGGGATATATTTATGGCATTTTTATTATTATTATTTTTTTTTTACTAGTAATGGCGGTGATCTGCGATTTTTATTGGGACTGAGCAGTGGACAAATCTGACAATTTTTAAAATTTTTTGGAACCATTGACATTTATACAGCGATCAGAGCTGAAAATAGCCACTGATTACTGTATAAATGTCATTGGCAGGGAAGGGGTTAACACTAGGGGGCAATCAAGGGGTTAAATGTGTGTCCTAGGGAGTGATTCTAACTGGGGGGGGGGTGGGACTGCCTGGGGGAGGAGACCGACAGATCAGTCTCCTCACCCCTCACAGAACGAAGATCTGTCTGTTTACATCTCCATTCTGTCTCTCTCAGGAGTGATCACGGGTGCCCGGCGGACATTGTGGCCACCGGGCATGCACATCGGCACCGTCGTCACGCCGCCTAGTGGTCTTAAAGCGGCCGACGTATAGCTACATCGATTTGTCCAGGAGAGCCAACTTGCCGCAGCATAACTGCTGGTCCTCTAGTGGTTAAGGTAAAAACCTTTTACAGTGCAGCAGCCCCCCAGAGCCACCCTTTTACTTACCTGAACACGATCGTTTCAGCGACGGGGACGAGCAGAGCAGCTCCAGCTGCTGTCTCGGGTCCTCATTGGCTGGATTGATAGCAGCAGGAGCATTGGCTCCAGTTGCTGTCAATCAAAGCCAGTGACACGTGAGGTGGGGGGCGGGGCCAAGTCCTGCTGTCTGTGTCAATGGACGCAGCAGCAGGACTCAGGAGTACACCCTCATGAATTCCCCCAGGGAATGCGGGCCTTCGTTGGGGCACTCAGGAAGAGGAGGAGCCCCCCTGGGGGACCCCAGAAGAGGAGGATCGGGCCCCTCTGTGCAAGCGTTTTACGAGGTAAGTATTACATGTTTGTTATTACATAAAAACCTTTACAACCCCTTTAACGAGTATTAGAAGCAAACCTATTAGGTAAAAAAAAAAAAAAAAAAGATTGGCTACAAAGTGGTTCCTGCAAACTAAGATAATAAATACTTCTACTTCTGAGAAACTGACACTTCCAGGAATGTTGATCTCTTACATTTCCCACTGCACTCAGTGGTTCCTCCCGCTGACCCCTAGGCTACTACAGGAGACAGTAGTTGGTTGGTGGGAGGAACTATTGAGCATCATGGTGGGGTGGGGGGGGGGGGGTGGGTCGACATCTCTGAAAGTGTTGGTTTATTAGTAGACCTTAGAGGAAGTTTCTTGTGGTAACATCACCTGTACTAAGGAGCTCAGGCATTGGTGTACAGCTTGTGCTGTACACCAATGCCGGCCATACATGAATCGAAATTTGTCCGGTTGAGCAGGACTGGCTGAGATTCGATCCATCTGTGGGCAAGCTGATTGTACCAGAGTTGATCTATCAATCGACTTGGGTACAACCAGCCTGTTGGATTTTTTACATGAGATTACTGCTGTTGTTCTGTCAAATAGTGCAGATCATCGGATAATGCCTACCGATCAGCTAGCATGAAGTCAACACTGCGCATGCGCAGATCATTGGCGGCATTATCCAATGCAGTCATCGACAGAACACCAGAGGCACTCTGATATGTCCTGCATTGAAGCTCCTTTGGCAGCCTTCCTCTCATATACCCCGCTCAGTCACACTTCGACTTCGGGCTCAGCCACTTAGAGGAGGATTAGTCCCGGGCTGCCAGTCAAGTGTTGCCCCTGGGAGGGGTGAGGGAGGCTGGGCAGGTGACTCAGTGAGGAGAGCACAGCACCCACCGGCCGGTGTTAACGTTCCGGTGTTCTGTTAATTACTGCATTTGCTGATCGTTGGTTAATGCCTCTGACGATCTGCGCATGCGCAGTGTTGACCTCATGCCAGCTGAACGGCAGAGTGACGCCACTACTGAGCATGTGCAGATCGTCTGAGGCTTTATCCGACGATCTGCACTAATCAACAGAATACCGGTGTTCTGCCGAGATGGTTCCCCTTGGCGGATTAGTACCTCTGTGTACACCGTGCACGCGCAGTTAACATGTCGTTGTAGGAGAGACGATAGAGACGATACTGCACGCTCCCGATGCTCGCGCTACTCTGCAAGGCGCGCGTGTAAGTAAGGAGCGGGTCTGTAACCAAGGGCGACATTTGTTACTGTAACTGGCAGATTTTTCATTATTAATAATGTAAGCAAGGGTAGCCAAGCAGAGTAGCGTGAGCATCGGGAGAGTGCGGTATCGTCTCTAGTACAGCGACATGTTAACTGCGCGTGCGCGGTGTACACTTCGCTCGCATCTGTTTAGGTTCGGCAATTTCCGGAAGATGCCTAGTCCTTCGTACTGCGCAAGCGCTGCGCCTGCGTAGTACAGAGAGGAACTAATCCGCCAGGGGAACTTTCTCGGCAGGACACCGGCAGCTATAGCTCAGTAAGCGTGTTCTGGCAGGGAAGGCCCCCCCCCCCGCTGGCAGAACATAATATTGCCGCGGGAGGAGTTCTCCCATCAACACCGACTGTGTTGCAGTGAATAAAACTCAGACAGTGTTAATGGGGGAATCTTTCCCGCGGAGCCATTGTGTTCTCCCGGTGGGGGAAGCTGCCGTGAGAACACAGTGATTATTGCTAACCACTAGCAATATTTGGATGTAAAATCCGGCAGGCTGGTTGTACCCAAGTTGATCAATCGGTCAACATGGGTACAGCCTGCCCTGCCCATCCCTTTTTGTTTGAACCCTGCCCATACATGGTTTGAATCTCAGCTGGTTCCTGCTAAACCGTACGAGATTTGAGCCGTCTACGGTCAGCTTAATTTATACACACGGTACACCAAACATCACAGCGCTCAACAGTGATTGACTTCTAAAGTAATATTGACTTTTTACAGGTATTTACTTAGCATCATCCCTATCCTCGAAGAGCTACAATCTATCTCTCATACTAGTACAATTCAGACAGGAACCAATTATGCTACAAATATTATGAATTGTGCAAGGAAAACACGCAAACTCCATGCAGCTACTGCATACCTCCCAACATTTTGAGATGGGAATGAGGGACACCTACTAACAAATGTATGCAGTCATAAGACACGCCCCCTGCCACACCCCCTTAAAGGAGAGTTAACCCAAAAAAAGTTACTACTATTCCTTTATATTGGCTTTTAAAATGTACAAATGCAGCAATTTAGAAATTGGATGAAAGGTTTAGCACTGGAAAAACTTTTTGAAAATGAAAAAGTGCATTTTATATATAACTATATAGATCAGACCAGAATGAGGGACAAATGAGGAGTAATAAAGGACAGAGGGACTTTATTCCAAATCAGGGACAGTCCCTTGAAATCAGGGACAGTTGAGAGCTATGTTAGTGTTCTGGCCAGGATTCAAACCAAAAACCCAAGTGCTAACCACTAAGCTACTGTGCTGCTCAACAAGGTCTTTTGAATTGTGGAAGGAAACCACGCAAGCACAAGGAGAACACACAAGCTCCATGCAGCAAGTTAAAATGTTATGGTTGGGGAAACCTGGGAAATTCCAGAGACCTCAGATTGAACTTGGCCATCCCAGTACACAGCATGTAAAGTGTGAGCTGCCCTTCCACATTCTGCGGACACAACATTTTGTGTATTCCTATTTAAAAGAGAAGTGTTTTTTTTTTTTTGCTATTCATACTTACCTAGGTGGATGCAGCATCAGACCGATGCTGCATCTGTCCCTGCCACCTCGTTATTGAGAACCGAGCCATCGAACACCGCTGATTGCTCATTTCTCTCACCTTTCAGAGCAGAGAGCTGCTGCCTGTCAGTCACTATCTCTCCTGCTCTGCTCCTCCACGCTCATTTGAGGCTCGCTGAGACTGCCATCAGTCAAGGCAGCTGGCAGATCCAGACTTCAGAAGTCTGGATGACGCGCTGCCTCGACTGATCCTGGTGACGTCAGAGGAGAGTGGACTGAAGTCCGCTCTCCGCTGAAAACGGGTCACAGGGGTGCAAAACGAATTGCACTCCTGTGACCCATAGGAGAAGACCAGCCTAAAAATCTCAGGCTGGACACTCCTTTGAAGTGACACTAAAGGTTCATGTTTTTTATTTTTATGTGTTATATGTTTGTTGTTTTTAACAAACATGTCATACTTACCTCCACTGTGCAGCTCATTTTGCACAGAGTGGCCCGGAACCTGCTCTTCTGGGGTCCCTCGGCGGTTCTCTCAGCTCCTCCCCACATCAGATAACCCCCCTCGGAGAAGCGCTCTCCCGGGGGGTTACCTTGTGGGCGCGCTCCCGAGTCCAGCATTCGACATCCATAGATGCCAAATGCAGGACTCGGCCCCGGCGGCCGCTTTATTGGATTTGATTGAGAGCAACGGGAGCCAATGGCTGCGCTGCTATCAATCTATCCGCCGAGAACCCCCTAGCAAAGACCGTGGGACAAGTTTGAGGGTTCAGGTAAGTAAAACGGGGGGGAACAATGACAGGTGTTTTTCACCTTAATGCATAGGATGCATTAAGGTGAAAAAACACAAACCTTTACAACCCCTTTAAGGCAAGGAGGTGAGGATGTACTAAGGTCAGTACATGACGGCAACGTATGGAATTGAACCAGGCTATAATACTTAGCTACTTAATGCTTTAACCTTAGGTGTTTGCCTAGCCAATTTTTTTTTTAGTTTTGGAAATAATAGGGGTGGCTTAGAACCTCTGGAAGTGAGAGGATTGTTTTGGTTGGAAATACACCCTAAGGGCGTCTTTACACTCTGCATGCTTAAGCCGTGTTTTTACCCCCCCCCCAACCTTTAGCTGCAGGGGCCAGTGGGGTACACGTGCTAAAACCACAATGCTTTGCTTCACACCGGCGGCAGGAATTATACCACCTGACGCTTTTGGCAGACACAGTGAATAGGACTCCTCTGCAAGCACCCCGCAACCATGTGCAATGCACGTGGTTGAGGCATGCTAGTGTGGGGTTAAAGGGGTAAAGCGGATGTTGAGAAGGTGATACAATGCTGCCTCACTACCTTTCAAATGCTGGCAAGCGTGAACAAACCTTATTGCTTCGTTCTGTGTCATAAAAAAAGGTTATTTTGTGGAACTGAAATAGAATGGGAACCTAAACCAACTTTAGAATCTCTGCCCCGGCATATATGTCCCCCATTCGTGGTTGTGTTCCACTGAGGGTGCAGGTCAGGCTAGGAGTCCGCCCTGACTTCATGTAAATCCACAGAACAAATAGAGAAAAATCTCAGCCACCACACACCATACAAGCCCAGTGTGTAATAAGTTATAGAAGCCTCGGCCTAACTCCATCTAGGCCAAACCCCCTATGGAAGTCCTTCATGACTAACCCCCGTGGAACGAAACATGTCAGGACATGGCCTGGATGGAGTTAGGCTGAGGCTGCTATGACTTATTACACACGCTGGGCTTGTATGGTGTGCGTGGGCTGAGATGTTTCTATATTTGTTCTGTGAAATAGAATGGGATTGATTTATTAACCACTTCCCTACAGGTCACTTACACCCCCGCTTCCTGCCCAGGCCATTTTTCAGCGCTGTTGCAATTTGAATGAAAATTGCACAGTCATACTACACTGTACCTAAATTTAATTGTAGATGGTGGAGGGAGGGTCAGGGGCAGTGGAGCTGGTGAAGTTTTAAGATGGTGGGGTGCCAGACCCCGCCCTTGCTTTTGGACCCCTCCTACTTCTCATAAGACACACCCCTTATAGACTCCACCCACTCCATCCCCTGTATTCCATTTGCTTTCACCCATAGTGTATAGTATAGTGTATAATACAATGTAATACTATACACTATAGCTCGTGCCAGGTATGCAACGAATGCTATAGATTACTGCTCAGAAAAATAAGCATACATTGTCATCAAGAATGGAAGTCAGAAACATACTGTAGATGTTAAGCAAATTCTCAGAAAAACCTGGTATGCCTTAATATATCAGGATGCACAGGTGGTAAATATGCATTGCAAACCAGAATATAACAATGCATGCAGAGTAGGGATGCGCATCTTCACTGGTCTCATGATTCAATATGATTACAATTGTCCTGTCCATGATTCATTTAGATTTGATTCGATTCCATAATGCATCATGATTACTGCGCAAGTGCGCATGGATAAAAACGTTTAGACCGAAAATTCAAACAGTCAGAAAAACTAAATTTCTCTCCAGTGGCAGAGGAATGGCTGGGATCAGAAGCATGGCTGGGATCAGAAGCATGCAGAGGGATGGCTGGAATTAGAGGCAGAGGGATGGCTGGAATCAGAGGCAGAGGAATGACGGGGGTTAAGAGGCAGAGGGGTGGCTAGGATCAGAGGAAGAGGGATGGCTGGGATCAGAAGCATGGCTAGGATCAGAAGCATGGCTGGGATCAGAAGCATGCAGAGGGATGGCTGGAATTAGAGGCAGAGGGATGGCTGGAATCAGAGGCAGAGGAATGGCGGGGGTTAAGAGGCAGAGGGGTGGCAGGGGGATGGCTGGAATCAGAGGCAGAGGGATGGTTGGAATCAGAGGCAGAGGGATGGCTGGAATCAGAAGCATGACTGAGATCAGAAGCATGGCTTGGATCAGAAGCATGGCTGGGATCAGAGGCAGAGCAATGGCGGGGGTTAAGAGGCAGAGGGGTGGCTAGGATCAGAGGAAGAGGGATGGCTGGGATCAGAAGCATGGCTGGGATCAGAAGCATGCCTTGGATCACAAGCATGCCTTGGATCAGAGGCAGAGAGATTTCTGGGATCAGAGGCATGGTTGGGATCACAGGCTTGGATCAGGGGCAGAGTGATGACTGGGATCAGAGTCAGAGGGATGGCTGGGATCAGAGTCCGAGGGATGCCTGGAATCAGAGGCAGAGGGATGCCTGGAATCAGAGGCAGAGGGATGCCTGGAATCAGAGGCAGAGGGATGGCTGGAATCAGAGGCAGAGGGGTGGCTGGAATCAGAGGCAGAGGGATGGCTGGAATCAGAAGCATGGCTGAGATCAGAAGCATGGCTTGGATTAGAAGCATGGCTAGGATCAGAGGCAGAGGGATGACTGGGTTCAGAGGCAGAGGGATGGCTGGTTTCAGAGACAGAGGGGTGGCTGGGATCAGGGGCAGAGGGGTGGCTGGGATCAGAGGCAATGGGGTGGCTGGGATCAGAGGGATGGCTGGGATTAGAAGCGTGGCTGGGTTCAGAAGCATGCCTAGGATCAGAGGCAGAGGGATGGCTGGGATCAGAGGCATGGCTGGGATCAGAGGCAGAGGGGTGGCTGGGATCAGGGGCAGAGGGATGGCTGGGATCAAAGGCATGGCTGGGATCAGAAGCAGAGGTATGGTTGGGATCAGAGGCCGAGGGGTGGTGGAATCAGGGGCAGAGGGATGGCTGGGATCAGAGGCAGAGGGATGGCTGGGATCAGAGGCAGAGGGATGGCTGGGATCAGAGGCAAAGGGATGGCTGGGATCAGAAGCATTGCTGGGATCAGAGGCAGAGGGATGGTTGGGATCAGAGACAGAGGGATGGCTGGAATCAGAAGCATGGCTGAGATCAGAAGCATGCCTAAGATCAGAGGCAGAGGGATGGCTGGGATCAGAGGCATGGCTGGGATCCGAGGCAGAGGGGTGGCTGGGATCAGGGGCAGAGGGATGGCTGGGATCAAAGGCATGGCTGGGATCAGAGGCAGAGGGATGGCTGGGATCTAAAGCACGGCTGGGATCAGAGGCCAAGAGGTGGTGGAATCAGGGGCAGAGGGATGGCTGGGATCAGAGTCAAAGGGATGGCTGGGATCAGAAGCATGGCTGGGATCAGAGGCAGAGGGATGGTTGGGATCAGATGCATGGTTGGGATCAGAGGCAGAGGGATGGCTGGGAATCAGAGGCATGGCTGGGATCAGAGGGATGGATGGGATCAGAGGCAGAGGGATGTCTGGATTCAGAGGCAGAGGGATGTCTGTATTCAGAGGCAGAGGGGTGTCTGGATTCAGAGGCAGAGGGATGGCTGGATTCAGAGGCAGAGGGATAGCTGGATTCAGAGGCAGAGGGATGTCTGGATTCAGAGGCAGAGGGATGTCTGGATTCAGAGGCAGAGGGATGGCTGGGTTCAGAGGCAGAGGGATGGCTGGGATCAAAGGCAATGGGGTGGCTGGGATCAGAGGGATGGCTAGGATTAGAAGCATGGCTGGGTTCAGAAGCATGCCTAGGATTAGAGGCAGAGGGATGGCTTTGATCAGAGGCATGGCTGGCATCCGAGGCAGAGGGGTGGCTGGGATCAGGGGCAGAGGGATGGCTGGGATCAAAGGCATGGCTGGGATCAGAGGCCAAGGGATGGCTGGGATCTGAAGCATGGCTGGGATCAGAGGCCGAGGGGTGGTGGAATCAGGGGCAGAGGCAGGGCTGGTATCAGAGGCAGAGGAATGGCTGGGATCAGAGACAGAGGGATGGCTGGGATCAGAGGCAGAGGGGTGGCTGGATTCAGGGGCAGAGGGGTGGCTGGATTCAGGGGCAGAGGGGTGGCTGGATTCAGGGGCAGAGGGGTGGCTGGATTCAGGGGCAGAGGGATGGCTGGGTTCAGAGGCAGAGGGATGGCTGGGATCAAAGGCAATGGGGTGGCTGGGATCAGAGGGATGGCTAGGATTAGAAGCATGGCTGGGTTCAGAAGCATGCCTAGGATTAGAGGCAGAGGGATGGCTTTGATCAGAGGCATGGCTGGCATCCGAGGCAGAGGGGTGGCTGGGATCAGGGGCAGAGGGATGGCTGGGATCAAAGGCATGGCTGGGATCAGAGGCCGAGGGATGGCTGGGATCTAAAGCATGGCTGGGATCAGAGGCCGAGGGGTGGTGGAATCAGGGGCAGAGGGATGGCTGGGATCAGAGGCAGAGGGATGGCTGGGATCAGGGGCAAAGGGATGGCTGGGATCAGAGGCAAAGGGATGGCTGGGATCAGAGGCAGAGGGGTGGCTGGGAATTAGAGGCAGGGCTGGTATCAGAGGCAGAGGAATGGCTGGGATCAGAGACAGAGGGATGGCTGGGATCAGAGGCAGAGGGGTGGCTGGATTCAGGGGCAGAGGGGTGGCTGGATTCAGGGGCAGAGGGGTGGCTGGATTCAGGGGCAGAGGGATGGCTGGATTCAGGGGCAGAGGGATGGCTGGATTCAAAGGCAGAGGGATGGCTTGATTCATTGCCAGAGGGGTGGCTAGATTTAGAGGCAGAGGGATGGCTGGATTCAGAGGCAGAGGGATGGCTGGATTCAGAGGCAGAGGGATGGCTGGATTCAGGGGCAGATGGATGGCTGGATTCAGGGGCAGAGGGATGGCTGGATTCAGGGGCAGAGGGATGGCTGGAGTTAGAGGCAGAGGGATGGCTGGATTTAGAGGCCTGTCCACGATTCATTTAGATTTGATTCGATTCCATAATGCATCATGATTGCAAGTGTGCATGGGTAAAAACGTTTAGACCGAAAATTCAAACAGTCAGAAAAACTAAATTTCTCTCCAGTGGCAGAGGAATGGCTGGGATCAGAGGCAGGATCAGAGGAAGAGGGATGGCTGGGATCAGAAGCATGCAGAGGGATGGCTGGAATTAGAGGCAGAGGGATGGCTGGAATCAGAGGCAGAGGAATGGCGGGGGTTAAGAGGCAGAGGGGTGGCTAGGATCAGAGGAAGAGGGATGGCTGGGATCAGAAGCATGGCTGGGATCAGAAGCATGGCTGGGATCAGAAGCATGGCTGGGATCAGAAGCATGCAGAGGGATGGCTGGAATTAGAGGCAGAGGGATGGCTGGAATCAGAGGCAGAGGAATGGCGGGGGTTAAGAGGCAGAGGGGTGGCAGGGGGATGGCTGGAATCAGAGGCAGAGGGATGGTTGGAATCAGAGGCAGAGGGATGGCTGGAATCAGAAGCATGACTGAGATCAGAAGCATGGCTTGGATCAGAAGCATGGCTGGGATCAGAGGCAGAGGAATAGCGGGGGTTAAGAGGCAGAGGGGTGGCTAGGATCAGAGGAAGAGGGATGGCTGGGATCAGAAGCATGGCTGGGATCAGAAGCATGCCTTGGATCAGAGGCAGAGAGATTTCTGGGATCAGAGGCATGGTTGGGATCACAGGCTTGGATCAGGGGCAGAGTGATGACTGGGATCAGAGTCAGAGGGATGGCTGGGATCAGAGTCCGAGGGATGCCTGGAATCAGAGACAGAGGGATGCCTGGAATCAGAGGCAGAGGGATGGCTGGAATCAGAGGCAGAGGGATGGCTGGAATCAGAGGCAGAGGGATGGCTGGAATCAGAAGCATGGCTGAGATCAGAAGCATGGCTGGGATTAGAAGCATGGCTAGGATCAGAGGCAGAGGGATGGCTGGGTTCAGAGGCAGAGGGATGGCTGGTTTCAGAGACAGACGGGGTGGCTGGGATCAGAGGCAGAGGGGTGGCTGGGATCAGAGGCAGAGGGGTGGCTGGGATCAGAGGCAGAGGGGTGGCTGGGATCAGAGGCAATGGGGTGGCTGGGATCAGAGGGATGGCTGGGATTAGAAGCATGGCTGGGTTCAGAAGCATGCCTAGGATCAGAGGCAGAGGGATGGCTGGGATCAGAGGCACGGCTGGGATCAGAGGCAGAGGGGTGGCTGGGATCAGGGGCAGAGGGATGGCTGGGATCAAAGACATGGCTGGGATCAGAAGCAGAGGGATGGTTGGGATCAGAGGCCTAGGGGTGGTGGAATCAGGGGCAGAGGGATGGCTGGGATCAGAGGCAGAGGGATGGCTGGGATCAGAGGCAGAGGAATGGCTGGGATCAGAGGCAGAGGGATGGCTGGGATCAGAGGCAAAGGGATGGTTGGGATCAGAAGCATTGCTGGGATCAGAGGCAGAGGGATGGTTGGGATCAGAGACAGAGGGATAACTGGAATCAGAAGCATGGCTGAGATCAGAAGCATGGCTGAGATTAGAAGCATGCCTAAGATCAGAGGCAGAGGGATGGCTGGGATCAGAGGCATGGCTGGGATCCGAGGCAGAGGGGTGGCTGGGATCAGGGGCAGAGGGATGGCTGGGATCAAAGGCATGGCTGGGATCAGAGGCAGAGGGATGGCTGGGATCTAAAGCATGGCTGGGATCAGAGGCCGAGAGGTGGTGGAATCAGGGGCAGAGGGATGGCTGGGATCAGAGGCAAAGGGATGGCTGGGATCAGAAGCATGGCTGGGATCAGAGGCAGAGGGATGGTTGGGATCAGATGCATGGTTGGGATCAGAGGCAGAGGGATGGCTGGGTTCAGAGGCAGAGGGATGGCTGGGAATCAGAGGCATGGCTGGGATCAGAGGCAAAGGGATGGATGGGATCAGAGGCAGAGGGATGACTGGGATCAGAGGCAGAGGGATGTCTGGATTCAGAGGCAGAGGGATGTCTGGATTCAGAGGCAGAGGGATGTCTGGATTCAGAGGCAGAGGGATGTCTGGATTCAGAGGCAGAGGGATGTCTGGATTCAGAGGCAGAGGGGTGTCTGGATTCAGAGGCAGAGGGATGGCTGGATTCAGAGGCAGAGGGATAGCTGGATTCAGAGGCAGAGGGATGTCTGGATTCAGAGGCAGAGGGATGTCTGGATTCAGAGGCAGAGGGATGTCTGGATTCAGAGGCAGAGGGATGGCTGGGTTCAGAGGCAAAGGGATGGCTGAGATCAGAGGCAATGGGGTGGCTGGGATCAGAGGGATGGCTAGGATTAGAAGCATGGCTGGGTTCAGAAGCATGCCTAGGATCAGAGACAGAGGGATGGCTTTGATCAGAGGCATGGCTGGCATCCGAGGCAGAGGGGTGGCTGGGATCATGGGCAGAGGGATGGCTGGGATCAAAGGCATGGCTGGGATCAGAGGCCGAGGGATGGCTGGGATCTGAAGCATGGCTGGGATCAGAGGCCGAGGGGTGGTGGAATTAGGGGCAGAGGGATGGCTGGGATCAGAGGCAGAGGGATGGCTGGGATCAGAGGCCGAGAGGTGGTGGAATCAGGGGCAGAGGGATGGCTGGGATCAGAGGCAAAGGGATGGCTGGGATCAGAAGCATGGCTGGGATCAGAGGCAGAGGGATGGTTGGGATCAGATGCATGGTTGGGATCAGAGGCAGAGGGATGGCTGGGTTCAGAGGCAGAGGGATGGCTGGGAATCAGAGGCATGGCTGGGATCAGAGGCAAAGGGATGTATGGGATCAGAGGCAGAGGGATGACTGGGATCAGAGACAGAGGGATGGCTGGGATCAGAGGCAGAGGGGTGGCTGGATTCAGGGGCAGAGGGGTGTCTGGATTCAGAGGCAGAGGGATGTCTGGATTCAGAGGCCGAGGGGTGGTGGAATCAGGGGCAGAGGGGTGTCTGGATTCAGAGGCAGAGGGATGGCTGGATTCAGAGGCAGAGGGATAGCTGGATTCAGAGGCAGAGGGATGTCTGGATTCAGAGGCAGAGGGATGTCTGGATTCAGAGGCAGAGGGATGTCTGGATTCAGAGGCAGAGGGATGGCTGGGTTCAGAGGCAAAGGGATGGCTGAGATCAGAGGCAATGGGGTGGCTGGGATCAGAGGGATGGCTAGGATTAGAAGCATGGCTGGGTTCAGAAGCATGCCTAGGATCAGAGACAGAGGGATGGCTTTGATCAGAGGCATGGCTGGCATCCGAGGCAGAGGGGTGGCTGGGATCATGGGCAGAGGGATGGCTGGGATCAAAGGCATGGCTGGGATCAGAGGCCGAGGGATGGCTGGGATCTGAAGCATGGCTGGGATCAGAGGCCGAGGGGTGGTGGAATTAGGGGCAGAGGGATGGCTGGGATCAGAGGCAGAGGGATGGCTGGGATCAGAGGCAAAGGGATGGCTGGGATCAGAGGCAAAGGGATGGCTGGGATCAGAGGCAAAGGGATGGCTGGGATCAGAGGCAGAGGGGTGGCTGGGAATCAGAGGCAGGGCTGGTATCAGAGGCAGAGGAATGGCTGGGATCAGAGACAGAGGGATGGCTGGGATCAGAGGCAGAGGGGTGGCTGGATTCAGGGGCAGAGGGGTGGCTGGATTCAGGGGCAGAGGGATGGCTGGATTCAGGGGCAGAGTGATGGCTGGATTCAGGTGCAGAGGGATGGCTGGATTCAGGTGCAGAGGGATGGCTGGATTCAGGGGCAGAGGGATGGCTTGATTCATTGGCAGAGGGGTGGCTAGATTTAGAGGCAGAGGGATGGCTGGATTTAGAGGCAGAGGGATGGCTGGATTCAGAGGCAGAGGGATGGCTGGATTCAGAGGCAGAGGGATGGCTGGATTTAGAGGCAGAGGGATGGCTGAATTTAGAGGCAGAGGGATGGTTGGATTTAGAGGCAGATGGTAGGATGGATTTAGAGGCAGGGGGGATGGCTGGATTCAGAGGCAGAGGGATGACTGGATTCATAGGTAGAAGGATGGCTGGATTCAGAGGGATGGCTGGGATCAGAGGCAGAGGGATGGCTGGGATCAGAGGCAGAGGGAAGGCTGGGATCAGGCAGAGGGGTGGTGGGATCAGTGGCAGAGGGATATCTGGGATCAGTGACAGAGGGATAGATAGATTCAGAGGCAGTGTGGTGGTGGGATCAGTGGCAGAGGGATAGATGGGATCAGAGGCAGAGGGGTGACTGGGATCAGAGGCAAAGGGAATGCTGGAATCAGAGGCAGAGGGAAGGCTGGGATCAGGCAGAGGGGTGGTGGGATCAGAGGCAGAGGGATGGCTGGGATCAGGCAGAGGGGTGGTGGGATCAGTGGCAGAGGGATGGCTGGGATCAGTGGCAGAGGGATGGATGGGATCCGGCAGAGGGATGGATGGGATCAGACAGAGGGGTGGCTGGGATCAGGCAGAGGTGTGGTGGGATCAGTGGCAGAGGGATGGTTGGGATCAGGCAGAGGGATGGTGGGATCAAAGGCAGAGGGATCAGGCAGACAGATTGTGGGATCAGAGGCAGAGGGATAGTGGGATCAGATGCGGAGGAATGGTGGGATCAGGCAGAGGGATGATGAGATCAGAGGCAGATGGATCAGGCAGAGGGATGGTGGGATCAGGCAGAAGGATGGCTAGGATCAGAAACAGAGGGATGGCTGGGATCAGAGACAAAGGGATGGCTGGGATCAGAGACAAAGGGATGGCTGGGATCAGAGACAGAGGGGTGGCTGGGATCAGGCAGAGGGGTGGTGGGATTAGTGGCAGAGGGATGGCTGGGACCAGTGGCAGAGGGATGGATGGGATCAGGCAGAGGGATGGTAGGATCAGAGGCAGAGAGATCAGGCAGAGGGATGGTGGGATCCGAGGCAGAGGGATGGTGGGATCAGATACGGAGGGGATGGTGGGATCAGGCAGAGGGATGGTGGGATCACAGGCAGAGGGATCAGGCAGACGGATGGTAGGATCAGAGGCAGATGGATGGTGGGATCAGGCAGAGGGGTGATAGTAGTGGAGGGATGGGATCAGTGACACTGGCACTTACCCCCTCTCAGTGACAGTCGATTTCCCCTCCTTCATGATGCTCAGTTTTTTTTCCCCCTTTCCGGTGCCTCCAGTGAAGCCTTTCCTCATGTCAGGTCTCCTTGAGCCCCTCCCCCGCACAATACTGGCTGTCAGCTCATCAACTGACTTTCTTCTTCAGTGAAAAGGAGGGGGCTTTAGCTACCATGCAGGCTCTGCCAGAGTGTTTCTCCCTGAAAGGCAGAGCACTGCACTGAGTGACGGATGATGTCATCAACAATCGATTCGGCCAACTCGCAGCATCGGTGCAGCATCGCAAATGTCCGAATCACGATGCATCGATGCTATGATTATATTCAACACCCCTAATGCAGAGCTTACTGTAGGTATATTATGCAGGGACCTGTACTGGGCACTATGCCAACACATGAGCCAAATAATAAGATTGCTGTAGCAGCAGCTTTTATATAAACTATAGCAGGAACTGGTTGCTGTCAGGAATAAAGTAAAGCATTGTAAGCCAAGAATGTGTTAATAAACCTACATGTAGTACTTATTGTGTGTATACAAAGGTAGGTTATTTGTTGCTAGAACAGAATAGTAAGGCAAGAAGGGGATCAGAAACATGGGAAATCACGATAGAAGACCAAGAGCAGAAGAAAACGATTAATGCAGGGTTTGCTGCTAAGACCAAACCATACTTCCCGCCTTACCCACCTTATGTAAATAAGACATGACCACCTTAAAATGGATTTTAAACGGCCATAGCAGCCTTTTTATTAACAAAACACAATTCAACAAATATATCTTTTATTACATTTCATGAAAGATAAAATTTACCCACTAAATGTATAATACCGACTCTCTTAAATGGGTTGTAAAGGTTTGCGTTTTTTCACCTTAATGCATCCTGCGGCTATAGCCGCCGGCTGTATCACGGGGAGCGCGCCCGCAAGAACTAACCACCATGCAAAAGAGCTCGCATGAAGGTGGTTATTTCTTGTGGGGAGGAGCTGAAACAGCCGCCGATGGACCCCAGAAGAGCAGGTTCCAGGCCACTCTGTGCAAAACGAGCTGCACAGTGGAGGTAAGTATAACATGTTTGTTATTTTAAAAAAAAAATGTTTACCTTTACAACCCCTTTAAATCCAGGTATTTGGAGGCAAGCATGGTCTACTGAATCGGCTGTATCAAGCACCAAGTTCCTTACCATGGCCTCCCAGCCGCAATTGCACTGACACGGGGACAATAAGTTACCACATTACCACCCGATACAGCCCCAATACCGATATCACCATACTGACGTCACATTTGCGGGAAGGTACCCATACTAAAGATGGGCCCAACCCATCATTCTCCACAGACAATTTTGACCATGCCCACCTTCAAAAGCCCGAAACCCCTGCTATGACACTGCTATACCCACGCGCCAATATCGTGACCAAAGGAACTCCACCACCCACAACAGAAAAATAGCTTCTTTCAACAGTAACCAATAGGGAAGGGAGGCAAAAGTTTCTCTTCGGCTGACTCTGACTGACCCTCAGTCAACACTAACTTCTGAGAGAGGGAGAGACCATGTGTCGGAGTGCGACTTGCAGGGGGGGGGACGACATTGCTGGGCATCAGGCCAAGCTGTGCAATTGCAGGCAGGGAAGATCTTGGCACCCCCAGGGAGGGCTCAATACAACTTATTAATAATTTTTCGGACGGATGTCCTGTTGCTAGGCAGATTAGACTTTTTTATTCTAATCTACCTAGCAAGTAGGAACAGCAGCACAGCTACAGAGAAACTCCAAAGAAAAAAATAATTATAGTTTATTATATAAAAATGTAATAATAATTGTAGCACTTACCCCCGAAGGAGCTGTTGGATTTTATTGGGCCTGTACTGCTATTTCCACCCCCAATGATTTGGCTCAACCTGCTTGACACAGCTGTGTAACAGTGTTGGTGCAAAACCCAATAATAAAAGACAGTTAAATAGTCACAGATTATATTCAATTTAGGCAGTACAACCTCAGCACTGGGCACCTTCCCACTTCCAGCACACTGGGTAGACACTATAGGATCAGTAATGCGGTACACAGTATTTTGCAAGCAGTGGCGGAACTAACGCCATAGCGGCACATGCAGCCGCTATGGGGCCCGCAGCCCAGTGGGGCCCTTGAGGACAGGCGCCGCGGGTGGCTCCGGGGGTCCGCGGGCGGCACCGCGGGTGGCTCCGGGGGTCCGCGGGTGGCTCCGGCAGGTCCGCGGGCGGCTCTGGCAGGTCCGCGGGTGGCTCCGGGGGTCCGCGGGCGGCATCGTGGGTGGCTCCGGCGGATCCGCGGGTGAGAGCGGGCAGGTCCGTGGACGTGAGCGGTCTGGCCAATCAGGGATCTGGGGCGGGGGGAGACATCATCTCTCACCGCCTGGTGCCCGCCCTGCATCCCTGCAGTGAAGTTCCCCTTCACTGTGCAGTCAGCCGGAAAGCAGAGAGATTACATTATCTCTCTGCTGCCTGACTGCTAACCTGCTGCAAGTGACAACCCATAATGTGTGGCAGGTGACGTGGCAAGTGACAACCCGTAATGTGTGGCAGGCGACGTGGCAAGTGACAACCCGTAATGTGTGGCAGGCGACGTGGCAAGTGACAAACCATAATGTGTGGCAGGCGACGTGGCAAGTGACAACCCATAATGTGTGGCAGGCGACGTGGCAAGTGACAACCCGTAATGTGTGGCAGGCGACGTGGCAAGTGACAATCCGTAATGTGTGGCAGGCGACGTGGCAAGTGACAACCCGTAATGTGTGGCAGGTGACGTGGCAAGTGACAACCCATAATGTGTGGCAGGTGACGTGGCAAGTGACAACCCATAATGTGTGGTAGGCGACGTGGCAAGTGACAACCCGTAATGTGTGGCAGGTGACGTGGCAAGTGACAACCCGTAATGTGTGGCAGGCGACGTGGCAAGTGACAACCGTAATGTGTGGCAGGCGACGTGGCAAGTGACAACCCATAATGTGTGGCAGGCGACGTGGCAAGTGACAACCCGTAATGTGTGGCAGGCGACATGGCAAGTGACAACCCGTAATGTGGGGCAGGCGACGTGGCAAGTGACAACCCGTAATGTGTGGCAGGTGACGTGGCAAGTGACAACCCCTAATGTGTGGCAGGCGACGTGGCAAGTGACAACCCGTAATGTGTGGCAGGCGAAGTGGCAAGTGACAACCCGTAATGTGTGGCAGGCGACGTGGCAAGTGACAACCCGTAATGTGTGGCAAGTGACGTGGCAAGTGACAACCCGCAATGTGTGGCTTGCGACGTGGCAAGTGACAATCCGTGACATGACAATCTGTAATGTGGCAGGTGACGTGGCAAGTGACAACCCGGGACGTGGCAAGGGACAATCCATAATGTGTGGCAGGTGACGTGGCAAGTGACAATCCGCAACATGTGGCAGGTGACATTCCGCAACATGTGACAAGTGACAATCTGCATCTGGTGGCAGGCAACGTGGCAAGTGGACAATCCGCAATGTGTGGCAGGTGATGTGGCAAGTGACAATCCGTAATGTGTGGCAAGTGACAACCCAGGACATGGCAAGTGACAATCCGTAATGTGTGGCAGGTGACGTGGCAAGTGAAAATCCTTGACATGGCAAGTGACAATTTGTAATATGTGGCAAGTGACGTGGCAAGTGACAACCCGGGACGTGGCAAGTGACCATCAGTAATGTGTGGCAGGTGACATGGCAAGTGACAATCCATTATGTGTGGCAGGTGACATTCTGCAACGTGTGACAATTGACAATCTTCATCTGGTGGCCGGCAATGGTGGCAAGTGGCACACGCTCTGGGCTCCCACTGATTCTGCATTATGGTGAGTTGAACTATTTCATTTTATATAACAGAACATAAATTGGTTAGAAGGCATGGAGGTCAGCAATGTGTGTCCTTCAGGGGCTGCATACAGTATACTGCATACTTTGTTGTTCAAAATTAATATAAGCTGTTGCCTGGGTACTGTGCCACATGAGTGTGGAAATCTGTTGTTCAGTGGCATTAGTTCATTTTTTTCATGGGGGCGGGGGCCCATACAACATTTTGCTATGGGGCCCTATGATTTCTAGTTACGCCCGTGTTTGCAAGGATGATATACCACAATATAATTAACTCAATATTCCCCCTACAGTCTGTAGTAGGTAATAGCAACACTGTAAGGCCTTACAGTAAGGAATTTAGGCTCTGGTCTTGTCTTCAGCTAGCCATTTATACTGCAGTACTTATAATCCGCAAGATTTCTGATCAGTAAAGCAGTGTAGAATACTCTAGAGCAGCAACTTCAATTGTGCAAAGTATTTGTGAACTCCTTCCCTGGTAATGTACCTCCAGAGGCAGTCACTTCGTAATGAAAATAGGCAGTCACTTCGTAATGAAATCAGGCTTGAGGCCTATGTAAGTGCAAATCTATTGGGCTGAACTGTTCCGTGGGACTACCGGTCCCAGCAACGCTATGCAGTCAGTCTAATTGTGTAAAGTGCAGTATTAGACTTCTGGGCAACAGCCCTCTCACCGCAACAGGTCTGGATGGATGCCTCCGCTCCACAAGATCTCAGTCTATTTGCTGCGGCCACGCCGTCACGCTTTTCTGTTTCACAAGGTCACCAGGAGCTCTCAGTTACCTCCGTCAGAGTGCCTCTGGATCCTTCCCGATCCGACCCCACTGCTGCTCCAGCACGCTGTGGTGTAAACTTCTCCTCTGGCTTCAAGTTCTGCTCTGCAACGATGTAGGCCGCGACCCTGTGGGACACACACACCCACAGAGCCCTGCAGGCAGGCCACGTGTCCCAGGAACAAGAGAAAGAAGATGGCCGCGCAGCCCTTTTATATCCTACCCAGCATGCAGTTCAGCCACTCAGTGTTCATGGGTAAGTGAGTGGGCATTCTGGGTAGGTGAGTCCTTTTGCAAGAAAAAACGATTAAGTCTCTTCCTGTTAAGCTTTCCCCATGCTCTTGAAATTAGAAAAATAAATAAAGTCCATTCCACGTTTACACCACTAGAGGGAGCCAAATACCAATTCATGGCATTGTCCATTGTTTAACATTACATAGCATTAGAAGGCAAAAATACCAGCGCTACATAATAATAATAAAAAAAGAAAAAAAAATCATTTTCATTTATTTACTTTTTTTTCTATTTTTTTTTCTTGCAACAAACCTGGTGTGGGCGCTGCCCCAGAAGCCCCTATGGACGAGCCTCCACTGGTCGGGGGGGGGGGGGGGGTATAGATTTGGATTATAGTGTAGTTTAGATGGTGGAGGGAAGAGCTGGGGGATATTTAGATATGGATCATGTTGTAAATGGTAGAGGAAAGGTCTGGGGGGTGTATTGATTTGGGTCATGTTGTAGATATTGGAGGGAAGGTCTGGGGGGGGGGGTGTATAGATTTGGGTCATGTTGTAGATATTGGAGGGAAGGTCTGGGGGGTGTATTGATTTGGGTCATGTTGTAGATATTGGAGGGAAGGTCTGGGGGGGGGGGGGGGGGGTGTATAGATTTGGGTCATGTTGTAGATATTGGAGGGAAGGTCTGGGGGTGTATAGATTTATGTCATGTTGAAGATGATGGTGGCGGAGGGTCAGGGGGTGTATAGATTTGGGTCATGTTGTAGATGGTGGAGGGAAGGTCTGGGGGGTGTAAAGATTTGTGTCATGTTGTAGATGGTGGTGGGAGGATCAGGGGGTGTATAGATTTGGGTCAATCTGTAGACACCATGTCAGTAGCATCTACTCCTGATGAAGTAAATCAGTATTCACAAAACATGTAGAGATTTATGATACACCTTTATTTCTGGATTTAATTGGTACTATGTGGAGTCGTAAGTTTGTAAACCAGATTGAAAACAGACTATGAACTGTTCATAGTAAATTCATTTGTTTTTAACTGTGAAGATATTTTAGGCCCCTTTCACACAGGGCGGATCTGCTCAGCGGAGTCCGCCAGCTCAGCAGGAGATCGCCCTGTTGATCTCCGCTGAGCGGCAGATGACAGGTCCGTCTCTGCTCACTGAGCGGGGAGGGACCTGTCAGAACCCCGCTGATTTCTGTGGGGATATCGGACGAAAACGGCATGTCTGTTTTCATCAGATCTCATCCAATTTGACAGAAAGCTGAACGTATATACATCTGTTTTTAGCAGATCGGATGACAGATGGGTGTCAGCAGACACATCTCCGCTGACATCCGCGTCTGCCTATAGAAGTCAATGGGTGGCCTGCTCGGATCCGCCTGAAAAACAGACAGGCAGATCCGAGCGGGTTTATCGTGTGAAAGGTGCCATATTGTGTTGTTTACAATAAAACATTTTTTATGAATTCTGTTTATTTTTGATGCACCCCCAAAAAATCCCGTGGGCAGTTAAATATTTTTTATTGTGTAATTTATTTTTTGTTCTCTTAATTTATTTTTCTAGCTAGTTGGTAAGCGTGCTGGGAAATACTTACTCTGTGCAAAGCCCCTCCATGTGCTGCTTAAGTGGGGTACACCCTGTGAGAAAATCGGAAGAAAAATTCTGTATAAGGCACGATCGTTCAATTTTCGTATTGTGTGTACACAACTTTCGACATCCAATTTAGACTTTCCAAACAAAAATTTCCAAAAGCACAAACTCCACTTTTTTTTCCCTATATGTAAGCAGAACCAATGATTTTCGTTTAATGTATATAGTTATCTTACGAGGAAAATCGGATATGAAAGACTGCGCATGATCAGAAACAAAAAACATCAAAAGAAAATCCTTTTTTCTTTTGAGAATTTTTCGTACACTTAGTAACATCCTCAGTTTTGACCTGCTGTGCAACATCGAGGAAAACCAGATGATCGTTCATCCGAATTTCTTATAGTGTGTACTGGGCATTACTTTAAAAGCTGGTTGTAAATTAGGGTGGCTGCCATTTTTGTTTAGCTTGGTTTTCTCAAATTCCTTGGACTTTGTTTTGCCAGCAGATGGCAGTAGCACAACACCGATAGCTACAAACTTCCAAATTCTTTTAAAGCCGGGATTTACATTGAAGAGTGAGCATTTTCATGTGATTTTTTGCATTGCAGTATTATCAGACTCAAATTATGTTTAAGCTAATGGAAAGCTTGTTACTAGGAGGAGGAGATGGTTGCTAGGTGTAAAAAAAAAAAACACAGATTTTTCACATGGTCTATTGGGACCAAAAACACACTAACTTCCCCCAAAGAAGAAGCTCCTGTACTTTTTGTGTTGAGTGACAGCACATCGCTCAGATGTGATCAAGTATTGCATGATGTAGAATTGTAGCCTGTGTATGGAAATACCTGGAATTTTATGGAATTTGTGAAAGAATGGACTTTAGAGGAACATATGTAAATTGTTTTAACAAAATAAATGTATTAATATACACATATATAACAATAAAACGGTACATGTATAGAGTCAACAAAAGTTATATGTACAGGTATGTAAATACCTGTACATATAACATGGTTACTGTCTCTTCCAATGTCCCATCAGTCCATATTTCCAGGTCACGGTCTCCGAGCTTCCAGATTTCATAGGGTTGTTCAGCTTGTCAGTATCCCACAATAATAAGCAAATACACCAACGATTGTACAGAAAAATATGTATAAAAATATACTCGTACATAAAAGTGTTAAAAATATAAAGTAAGAAAATTCCCAGACATTTTAACCACTTAAGTAGAGCTGCATGATTCTGGCTAAAATGAGAATTGAGATTTTTTTTGCTTAGAATAAAGATCACGATTCTCTCACGGTTCTCGCGGTGTAACATCTTCTTTCACATTATACAAAAAAAATAAAAAATAATTCACGTCACTGGCAGGAAGAGGTTAACACTAGGGGGCGATCAAGGGGTTAAGTGTTCTCTAGGGAGGTGTTTCCAACTGTGGGGGCAGTGTAGTGACGGGAGGAGGAGACAGATTGCTGTTCCTGATCACTAGGAACAGCAGATCTCTCTCTCCTCCCCTGACAGAACAGAGATCTGTCCGTTTACATTGACAGATCCCCGTTCTGTCTCTCAGGAGCGATTGCAGGTGGCCACGGACACCTCTAGAGGTCTTAAAGCGGCCGACGTACAATGACGGCTATTCGTCCAGGAGTGCCAACCTCCCGCAGTACAACTGTTGCGGCTGGTCCTTGAGTGGTTAAAATCACACTGCTACCAATCACACCTGTACCGAGGTTGCAGTTGGACTTCAAGGGTCCAAGAAGGCAGTCTGTTAAGCTGCATTTTTGTTTGTGTGTTTTTTTTTAATAGAATTCTGCTTCAAACTCTATGGATTAGGGAGGGTTCAGGACAAGGGTGCCATAGGATGACATGGTTTTGGGGGACAATGGTGATCTGACAAGGCTTTTCATCCTGTCCAATGCAGAACAGTTGGTTCTGTCTGACAGTGCCACAAATATTAAATGGTCACCATTTTCAATTGAATAAACAGACCTTCCACTTATGTCTATAGGTATGATAGGTTGTCCATTTGCTTTGGAACAGTGGGTCTCAACCATCAGTTATTGCCCCCCCTCCTCCCAGGCTCCCAGTCAGCTGCAGATTTCCCAACCTTTCACTGTGCCTCCCAGCTCTCATAGGGCCACCATACCTCCCTTAGTGGCCTGCAGTACCCACAGGCCCTCTTGGCACTCCAGCCCCATGGTACCCCCCCCCCACCCTCCCAGAGTGCCACCCAGCCCCTTGCAGGCCCCCCTGACTTGCTACAGAGCCTCCAGCCCCCATAGTGGCCCTGAACCTCCTGTAGTGTCAGAGTGCCCTCCGACCTCCTATGGTGCATCCCAACCCACACAAACCATCCTGTCTCCCATAGTGCCCCTGAAAAGACCCCAACTCCCCCCAGAGACCCCAGCCCCTACAGTTTCCCCCAGCTCCATCCAAAAATCTCATACTCTACAAGACTACCAAGGCTGCTGTAGAGTCCCCTAGCCCCCTCCAGAACCCCCATACCCACACAGTGACACACAGCCCTGTCCAGAGTTTTCCAGCATTTAAATACATATTTTGTATTCCAATACTTTTATAGTGCGAGTATAAACTTTTTTTTTCTTTTCTTTCTTACATATAAAATTTTGGAAGAATTTATCAGGTCCTGGTCTCAATGAAGGTTGAGAACTACTGCTTTAGAAGACACGCAGGTGCACTCCAATCAGCCGTATGGCAGCAAATAATGTAGAATTTCAGAGTTGTGCCTTAGCTTGGTTGGATTTTGGCCTTACCAGAGAATGCCACCTTAATCAAGCCAAACATGGCCATCATCTCCTGTGTCTGGGCTACATAAAGTGAATCCACCATCAGATACAGTACATTTTTGATATTTAGTGCATGGATGCGAAGTAAACTACTACCTACTGTGCACAAGTTTTATGCAGTTGTGAAAAGAAATGCTGTAAATTAAGAATGCTTTCAGAAATATAAGTGTTAATAGTTTATTTTTAATAAATTGATAAAATGTAAATAAACAGAAGACAAATCCAAATCAAGCCAATATTTAGTTTGACCACCCTTTGCCTTCAAAACCGCATCAATTCTTTAAATCTTTTTGAAGGAACCCGAGAGGTAGGTTGTTCCAAACATCTTGGGGAACTAACCACAGATCTTCTGTGGATGTAGGCTGCTTCAAATCCTTCTCTCTCTTCATGTAATCCCAGACAGACTCGATGTTGAGATTGCGCATGCACGTGGGAGCCCTCAGCTGCGGCATGAAGTTCTGAAGGTAATGCGCAGGTGAGGTCACTGGCTGCTTCCAGTGTGAATATCTCCTAAGCATTTCAAGTTTAGGAGATATTCACTGTACCTTCAAGTAAGCCTTATTATAGACTTACCTGTAGGTGCAAGTAAAAAAAAAAAAAAAAATCACATTACTACCACTTTAATGACATTGGCTGTAAGTTTGCGGTCATTGTCCTGCAGGGGAATAAAATTGGGGCCAATCACATACCTCCCTGATGGTATGGCACAGTGGTGGCCGGTCCACAAGTGGCGCTGCTGCACCATCTGTGTGGCCGTGCACTGTGGGGGTGCTGGACCCACAGGTCTCTACCAGGTCCTTCACCCCCTCACAGGCATGTGACTACATCCCGAGGCCCCAATTGGCCAGTTTCATATTGTCCTCATGCAGTGGTGTAACTAGAACCTTCAGGGCCCCGGTGCAAGAAACCATGAAGGGCCCCCCTGAACCCCAGCCGAGGCCCTTCCCTCTGAATCCGGTGGTGGAACTCCAGGGCTCGCTCGGTCACAGGTACGACTTTTGTGAGCCCTGTAGTTCCACCACTGGTATCAGCAGTTTTTTTTCCTCCCGTTGGGGGACTTTGGTGAGATATCAGAGGTCTAAACAGACCTTGATGTTACACCTTTGAGACAAAGAGGAAGAAGGGAAATTGGGTCCCTGTCCTCTGGGGAGAAGTGGGCCCTATCCCAAGGAGAGATTGGGTCCTTGTCCTTAAGGGAGATGGGGTCCCTGTCCCCACCTAAGTAGGAGTCCCTGTCCCTAAGGGAAATGGGGTGCCTGTCCTCTGGGGAGAACTGGGCCCTGTCCCCAGGGGAGATGGGGTCCTTGTCCTTTAGGGGACATATCTCCCAGAAAGACCTGTCAACATCTGTGTATGACGGGGAGGAGGGGGGGTGCTGGCAGACAAGCCTGCGGTGTCCTTTGGGGAGCCGGCTCTCATAGGGCTGCACTGCATCTGTGTGCTTAAAGTTTGTTTGCCCGGGAGAAGCATGCAGTGCAGTGTGAGCCGGACTCGGGGGGCGGGACTCTGCCTGGAGAGGACAGACACCGGACTGAGCAGCACTGCATGGAGCAGGTGAGGGGGACCCGGTGGAGCGGCAGAGGACACAGGTTGTGTGGGGAATGCACAACTAAAGAGCAGCCAGTGCGGTAGTCGAGCATGGAGCTCTGCTAGTCACCCCCCACCTCCAGCCACCCGTGCGCCCGGTCCCTAACCGCCTATGCTGCCACTAGCCATATGTAGAGGGGGCCACATGGGCCCCTTGCAGCACAGGGCCCGGTTGCACTGGCGACTGCTGCACCCCCTATAGTTACGCCCCTGTCCTCATGCTACTGGTGTCATGCCATACATGCCAGCTGTTGCTGGAGGATTTTAGGGAGGCGGGCGGGCCCCTCCGGGTCCGCACTCACCATAAAAAGCAGAGCCCTCCAGCTGTCATGGCTCCCCTGGTGCCCAGTGCCATGGCTTCTGTCTTGACCTGGTCTTGTTTCCGGGTTCTGGGTCTTTCTGTCCTCATTGGCCAGGAAGTCGGAAGCCGATTCGCTGGTATCATAGCCCTCCCACCCTGTGACACCAGCAAATCGACTGACGGCTTCCCTGTGGCATGTGGCATGAAACAGTTTTCCACAAGCTCACCTTGCCTCCTACATAGCTGTTCCTGCTTCAGTTAATGACTGCATTTCAACCTACATATGAAATTTATGATTATTAGCACCTACTTGGTATAATTGATTAATCATAAATCTGACTATAATCCTACAAAATCCTTGGCATTGTGCAAGTGAACAGAGTGTGCAAGAATTGATGATGGTGTGAAGCCAAAGAGTAGTCACACCAAATATTAATCTGATTTAGTTTTTTCTTCTGTTCGTTAATTTTGCATTGATAAAAATAAACAATTAAAAATATATATTTTTAAAAGCATCCTTACTTTACAGTATTTCTTCACACCTGTCTAAAACATTTGCACAGTACTGTAGATGATAGTAGACATGTGCAATTCGTTTCGTTTTTTTTCATTTTTCATTAAAATTCGTTATATTCGTTCATTCATTATCGTACGAATGAACGAACGATTCGCTAAAAATTTTAACGAATAACGAATGTTCGAATCGAACGAATCCGAAAAACAACGAAAATCCGAAAAAACTAATTAGAAACAACGAAACTACGAAAGAAGAAAATCCGAAAAATGAAAACAGGAACAACGAAAATCAAAAAAAATTCGTACATTCGTAACTTTTTTTTTTTTTGTTGAATTGGTAATTTTCCGTGTCCCTTACAATGGCGCTGCTTAACGTGCTTCGAATGGATTGAACGAAAAAATTCGTACATTCGTAACTTTTTTTTTTTTTGCAATTCGTAAATTTTCCGTGTCTCTTACAATGGCGTTGCTTAACGAGCTTCGAATGGATTGAACGAAAAAATTCATACATTCGTAACTTTTTTTTTCGATTCGTAATTTTCCGTGTCTCTTAAAATGTATAATATAGCATACACATTACATAAAATTATGAATTATGCTCCGATTACGAATCTACGAAAACAATGTTACGAAAGTACGAATAAATCAATCTAACGAAAGTACGAATGTAACTAAATCTACGAAAATACGAATGCGTCCGAATTTAGAATAAACGAAAATTAAACTAACGGAAAAACGAATCAACGAAAAAATAACTCTTACGAAAATACGAATCGTTACGAATACGAACACCGACGACTCACGAATGTACGAATCATTACGAATACGAACACCGATGACTTACGAATTTACGAATCAACGGAAACGAAAAAAACGAAACAAAAATAAATTAATTTTTCTATTGTGCACATGTCTAGATGATAGTACTGTCTGCAGCAGTCTGATGATATCAGTTTAGCACATGCTGGGGTTCAGTGATTGCATTTCACTGATATACGGAAAGATCATTTTTGAAAAATTATACTGTTGCTGTACATTGTGCGTGTCAACAATCTGTTAATGCAGACTAGTTACGTTACTGAAAGATCTACTTTAATACATTGATAATAGTAATGATATATACAAGAAATATTTGTACCCTCAAAATCTTACCTCCGTACCATATCCAAAAGGAATAATTTGAAGAAATGTTGAAATCCCCTCCCTTTGAAAACCTACGCTTGCCCCAAATACATACATTTAAAATTAATTGTTGTCACTTTTAATTTAGCATTGCGATCAGATTTCACTGGGAAATCTTTTATAGCTTCTATTTTAATATGGTGAAACATAGATGAAAAGTACTTAGGGTCAGCGGTCACTATTGTTAATATATGTAGTAAATTGGTTCCAGCTGAGTTACTGGCTATAAAATTTAACCTTTACTTAGCACAGAAATATATATGGCAAGCTTGGATCTGGATTTCCGGCAATGCAATGTGGAGCGGGTCATTTGTTTTTTGTAGTTAGGGTGCTCAGTTGCACATTTTATTTGTGGGTTCTTTCTGACACAACAAAAATTGTATTAGTATAGTAGTATATATATTAGTATCAGCATTTTTCATTGTGATCATTTTTTTGTTGCTGCTGTATTCAGATTATTAATTTAATTTCAAAGTCTAATGCCCTTTCACCATAGAAGGCAATGGGTATGTCTGCCACATGTGCAAAATTGATGACGGAATTACTATTACCTTTTGCAGAAATTCCTATCTACAGACAGAGCATGTGTCGGACCTGTTTTGGTGTGATCTGGTGTTTACAGTGCAAGGAATGGTGCTAGATGTGGCCATGGAGTCTCCACTAGGAACATTTAGGTACCTAGAAAATTTTGATTTTTTTTTAATGTGAAGGATGGAGGGGGCAATGTCATTGGGTCTTACAGTGTACAGTTGTCCTTCACTAAAAAAAAACAAAAAAAAAAAAATGATGTCCAACTGCTTATAGATTTTCTAACAAGCCAAATGTCACTTGCGATAAATAGAAAATCTGCCACTTCAATATTCCTAAATGGTTTAATCCTCACTCAAGCGTCAGATCAAAAATTGGGCCTTTTATGTTCACCTTAGTTGCCTTACCATGTCACCTTCATAATACCACCCCATCCCCCCTATGATATTGAAGATTGTTTAGCTCAGTGGTTGATGCAATTTTTGTACAGTGAGTCCATGTCACAAAGGCATCGTAGTTAGGCCCCTTGCACACTGAGGCGCTTTGCAGGCGCTAAAGTGCTAAAAATAGCGCCTGCAAAGCGCCCTAAAAGAGCCGCTCAGTGCACTCCAATGTGAAAGCCCTGAGGGCTTTCACATTGGAGTGGTGTGCTTGTAGGACGCTGAAAAAAGTCCTGCAAGCCACATCTTTGGAGCACTGTAGGAGCGGTGTATTTACCGCTCCTAAAGCGCCCCTTCCCATTGAAAACAATGGGGCAGCCATCCAAACCCGCCTGCAAAGCGCCGCTGCAGTGGCGCTTTGCGGGTGGTTTTAACTCTTTTTCGCTAGCGGCCGAAAAGCTGCCCATTGAGCTCAGTGCCCCTGACAAGAAGTGAGGAGAGACACAGTGAGCTCATCCTCTCAGTCTGGTGCAAGCAGTGTGCCAGCTTGTATTTAAACTGGCCGCTCTGTATGTAGTTTCTGACAGGCTGCGCAAGGAGCCCCATATCTCTGGAACCATTCGATTTTTAAAATGCAGTTTGGACTGGCGTAACTCATTCGAAAATGCATCTACCACAAGAACATAATCACCACACCCTTTTATTTATTTGTGTCTTGCAAAGTCAGGGCATGCAGTTTTATTAATGTCTTCAGCCAAGAAAAAAAGAATATAATATTAATAGTCACATAAAATTTAAACAGAACTTTAAAATCCCAATTGAACTGTTAGCTTTAATCAGCTAAAGAAAAAAAACAAAAAAAAAACAGCCACAACCCGAGTAGAAAAGCTTGTCCCCTGTCAGCATGTTTCCTCTGTGTGGAAGAAGTGGTCTCTCTGCAAATGTCTAATGTGCTCCCTGCTGAGTTAGACCTATAACTCTTACATAGTAGGTGAGGTTGAAAAAAGCCACAATCCATCAAGTCCAACCTGTGTGTGATTATATGTCAGTATTACATTGTATATCCCTGTATGTTGCGGTCGTTCAGGTGCTTATCTAATAGTTTCTTGAAACTATCGATGCCCCCCCGCTGAGACCACCACCTGTGGAAGGGAATTCCACATCCTTGCCGCTCTTACAGTAAAGAACCCTCTACGTAGTTTAAGGTTAAACCTCTTTTCTTCTAATTTTAATGAGTGGCCACGAGTCTTGTTAAACTCCCTTTTGCGAAAAAGTTTTATCCCTATTGTGGGGTCACCAGTACGGTATTTGTATTTTGAAATCATATCCCCTCTCAAGCATCTCTTCTCCAGAGAGAATAAGTTCAGTGCTCGCAACCTTTCCTCATAACTAATATCCTCCAGATTCTTTATTAGCTTTGTTGCCCTTCTTTGTACTCTCTCTATTTCCAGTACATCCTTCCTGAGGACTGGTGCCCAGAACTGGACAGTATACTCCAGGTGCGGCCGGACCAGAGTCTTGTGGAGCAGAGTGATGCCTGACTTTTTTTTTTTTTTTTGTAGCTGTGTGAGTGACATCCCTTCTCTTTAGTGCACATCTGCCTAAATGACGCCTTTTAATTGTTCTAGGGGTTATTTAATATGTTATTGTGAGATGCACCTTTAAATATGCAAATGTAGCCTTCTTATTTCAGTTGTGGTTTACTATATACTCATGTAATTTCCAATAAACAGATTAAAAAAATATGGCTGCAACACAAGACCATCCAAATGCCTGCTGCAGTGTGGCACCAGTGGGGGAGGGTCTGGTGAAGATGGTGCCCAAGCAGGTTGTGCGATGTCATGACGCAAGGGAGCTGAGCAGAGCAGCCAGAGCCTCCTGCGGAACAGGAGCAAGGCGAGCCAGGAATGGGACTGCTAGTGCTGATTGGACTGGAGGGGATGGAAGGGACCACCTGGCGTGGAGAGAGACTGTCACTGTGACTCAGAAGGGGGCGTGCCTTGTCGGTGAGGTGTCATCAGCATCTGCTGCTGCACACTGCTGTCAGTGTCACTGTAAAGGCCCATACACACGATCAGACTTTTTGACAACAAACATGCAAATTAGCTGTTTTAAGGAAACATCCGACTGTGTGTACACTCCATCGGACAAACTTTTTCGGTTTTCATCGGACAAAAGTTCGCTCTGCAAACAGACAAACTTTGCGGCAACAAAAGTCCGATGGAGCAAAGTCTGATCGTGTGTACAGAAAACCATCGGACTTAAGTCCAAAGTAAAAACACGCATGCTCAGAACCAATGCAAAAGATCAGACAGCAATACAGAAGTTGACCAAAGGGTGGAGGTAAAGAGTAGAAAAACCACGTGATTTGGTGAAAGTTGGATGAAAAAGTCCTGCCGTGTGTATGCAATACAAATTCACGGCCAACGCCCTTTGGACAGAAATCCACGGAAAAGTTTGTTTAAAGTCCGATCGTGTGTACGAGGCTTAAGGCTACTTTCACACTGGAGCGGTGGGGGCGCTGGCGGTAAAGGGGCGCTATATTTAGCGCCGCTTTACCGGCGTTTTAGCGGCGCATTGCGGCCACTCGCGGGGTGTTTTTACCCCCCGCGAGCGTCCGAAAAAGGGTCAATACCGCCCGCAAACCGCCGCTATTGCGGCGTTTTGCGGGCGGGTTCGGCGCGCTCCCCCATTGTTTTCAATGGGACCGGGTGCTATAGGAGCGGTAAATATACCGCTCCTATAGCGAGCCAAAGATGCGGCTTGCAGGACATTTTTGAGCTTCCTGCAAGCGCACCGCTTCAGTGTGAAAGCCCTCGGGCTTTCACACTGAAGGAACAGCAACAGCTGTTTCGTGTCGGTTTGCATGCGCTAATCTTAGCGCAATAGCGCTTGCAAACCGCCCCAGTGTAAAAGGGGCCAAAGAGTCAATTTCATGTGTGTGCCTGACCATTCTACATTTCTTGCCCTCCTGAGCTGAATCCTTTCCCTGAGCTATTTACTTACTATATTGAAAATAAAATAATAAATATGTTTTTGCCTTAATACCTCCCTTAAAGTGGGGTGCCCCCTAAAAAAAAAAAATTTAAAAGTCAGCAGCTACAAATACTGCTGACTTTTAATAATCGGACACTTACCTGTCCCAGGGTCCAGCGATGCGGGGGAACAAAGCCCCCCCTCGTTCCCCGCTCCGCTCATGGTGCCAGCATTCTTACTGTGGGCACCCAGCTGTGGCTTCACAGCCGGGCACCCACTGCGCATACGCGAGCGGCGTCGCGCGCCGTGATACACCACGCAGTCATCTGGGACACGTGACAGGTCCCAGATGACTGTGCGGCGCCGAGGGGAAGTGGTGGCAGACTACGAGGGACCCCCTAGCAACAGGCATTTAGAGGTGAGTAAAAAAAATTTTTTTTTTCAATTATTTATTTTTTTATGATTTTTTTTGTTATTTTTTTTGGTGGAAACACCACTTTAAATCACATTGCTAATTGCATATTGTATGTATTTTATTGTTTGTAGCCTAAATACTGAAATCTGCACTTAAAACTATAATTTTGCAACTTTTGGAAATTCCAGTAAAAACTTGGCTATGCCATTAAATTTTGGTTGTCATGTCAGTAAATTTCAATCTGGTAGGTTGGCAACACTGCAGGGGACACGGTGTACGTGCCCACATTCTGGCATTGCTTGAGCACACCAGGTAAAGCCACACTGCTATATTCTATCCTCTGGTTACTAGCAAGCCCGTGTACTGGAAAAATAGAAAGCTAAACCTATTTTCTGCAGACAAAGAATTCCCAGCTTGACCCATCCCTCCCCTCTGATATATAATAATCAACAACCTGCCTTATTCAGACGAAAACCGGAAAAGTCAAAAACAGCAGAGTAAAATAATAAATATACTCCCACTCCCACTTAGTGACACCAGTATTCCAAAGGTTGATTCAATCAGCAACTATCACAAGGCTACCCACATTATCTCTCCACACCCATCCTGGAAGGTGACCTCTCATTACGTGGGTCGATGTTATTTAATAGTTTAAAAGAAAAAGAACTTCTTGTGTAACTTTGGCTGAATTCCCTGTGTACAGAGAATGAGAAAATATTGTAAAATGACTAAATATCTAGACATTTTTTTAGGGGTTGTAGGACTGCGAGTGGGTGACTCCCAGTAGACTCATGAAGAAAAGAACTACAAAAGCATTAATTTATGATTGTGACCAACCTTAAACAAGTCATGGCTGATTCAAATACAACCTAAGCCAAAAACCTTATAAAACCAGCTTATAAAGAAGATAAGATCCTTGAAGATGGAGGTTTGTAAATTGGAAGGCAGTGTGTAGGTGGCCGGAGTATCATGAGAAAATGTAGGAAGAAAAATTCATTGTTGTTTCGCAGCAAATGTAAAGGGTCAATTTGAAAGAAAAATACATTTTAATTATTGACAGATGTTGGAGAGTTAAAGTGGATGTAAACCCAAATTTTTTTTTTTTTATGTCATAATGTAGAGAATAATATTTCCTTTCATTTAAGCCCAGTCTTGCCACACAGATTTACTCGAGGCCTGAGAAATCCTCTTTTATTGTTCAGTTAGAGAAATCTTGACAAAGTCTTGAAAACTTTGTCAAAAACACCCCCTTGCTGTGATTGACAGGTGATTTACATATCGCATGCACTAGCCTGAGACAGGCACATCCTGTGTAAAAAGTTCAGAATTCACATCCCCTCCCCTCCTCTCCAGCTCTCCCAGGATTGGCTACCTTTACTGGATGTTTCTCATCATGGGACGCAGTGAACAGTCAGCAGACTATAGACAGACAAGTGATTTAGGGGACATGTATGTAGTCAGAGCTGAGCAGAGTAGAACATCCAGTGATCTGATGATAACCTGTCTCAGGCTAGTGCATGAGATATGTAAATCACCTGTCACTCACAGCAAGGGGGCGTTTTTGACAAAGTTTTCAAGACTTTGTCAAGATTTCTCTAACTGAACAATAAAAGAGGATTGCTCAGGCCTCGAGTAAATCTGTGTGGCAAGACTGGGCTCAAATTAAAGGAAATCTTATTCTCTACATTATGACATAAAAAAAAACAAAAAAAAATAATTTGGGTTTACATCCACTTTAAACCACCTAGAAGTCTTTTTTATATATTTCTAGGGTACTTTGTTGGTGGTGATGATTTTTTCAAATGAGTTCCCAAGTTTGTGCATTTAATAAATGTTATAAATTGTTTATTGTACATTATGCAGAATGTAGCGGGAGGGGATAGGAACATGCCTTTTGCAGGAAGACCAATAAGAATACAAAGTGGATAGGTGCAGAGTTGGGATTTCAAATAGGACAGATACAAGAATCACAATGAGATTTAAAGCAAGTTTGAGGAGACGTTAAACTGTCACTAAACCCACTTTCATAAAAAACTATCAATAAATGGTGTTCTTTCTCACTCAGTCACTATGGGATTTATCTCTTGTATTCTTCAAAAAACCTGGTTGAACCTGGTGTTCTGTGTTCCCCTCCTGTCCAAGGGTTTACGATCACTTTAAGCTGCCAGTGGATTTTGGCAAGTCAGTAAGTGACTATACTGTCTGATGCCACGTACACACGAAACTAATTTCGGCCAGCAAAAGAGCGATGAGAGCCATCGGAAAATGCGACCGTGTGTATGCTCCATCGTACTTTTGCTGCTCGAATTTCTGCCAGCAAAAGTTTGAGAGCATGTTCTGAAATTCTAATCGTCTGTACCAATTCCAACGCGCAAAATTCCTACACATGCTTGGAAACAGTTTGACGCATGCTCGAAAGCATTGAACTTCATTTTCTCGGCTCGTCGTAGTGTTGTACGTCACCGCGTTCTTGCCGGTCGAAAGTTCAGTGAACTTTTGTGTGACTGTGTGTATGCAAGCCAAGCTGAAAAACCATCCAAGATTGTTTTGACGGAAAATCCGCTCGCGTGTACGCGGCATGAGTACAGGGTCTAAGGAGGTATGTCAATGCTGAAAGCGGCATTTGAAACAGAAAACCTAGGCTAAAGTGATGTCATCAGTCTGCTACAGGCGGAGAAAGCATTTCCTCAATCTCCTCTATCCCAGTGCACCTTTGTAGTAATTCACAAGGTGAGAAGCTTCAGCAGGGAATGAGCTGTCATACATTTGTGAACACTGCCAAGACCCTCACGTGCACCAGGATTTACATGATTGTGTCATCTCTGAGCCAGCATCTCAGTCCAGAGAGTAAATGGTGACCCCGGATGATGCCTGAACAAAGATGGTGCCATCCTTCTGAAGAGAAAAGCAGATAAAGGCATTGTCAAGGGCAGTGCCAGGACAAGGTCATCCAGCACCCAGGGCAAAGATGCCAAACTGCGCCCCCCTTTCCTTTAGGGTCAGGGTGCCCCCCACCCCTGCAATAAACCATTGTGCCAGGGGCAGCTGTCCCTCCTGCCCATCCCTTGTCCCGGCCCTGGTCAAGGGGTACTGTGATCTCTGTAAGAGGCAATACATACTTGGATATATTATGCCTGCACCCTAATTACTATGTATTTACTACATAATCAGATATGCTGGGTCTACTTTAATTACAAGACAAACAAATTAAGCCCAACTCTAGCTAACAGGTTTTAAGCAGCTACAGCAACAGTTTTTTTTCTTTTGTAAAAAAAAAAGTTTAAGCCATATGAATAAAATCTCATATTGGCAAGCATCACTGTTGGCATTATACGGTTTGCCCAAACCCTGTAACTGTCACTTTTGTTGGAGAGCTTGGCCTCTTACAGAAAGTGGAAAAAATAACTGAGCTACTGGCAGGATTAACAGGTAATCAAACTTTGTTATAATGGAGACAAAAAATAAAACTGTGTTAATGCTAGTGACCGATTGCATCATCTAAGTCATTTTTGATATTGCCCATATTTATTTATTACAGGTATTTAAATAGTACCAACAATTTATATAGCACTTTACATTCACATCAATCCCTGCCCTTGAGGAGCTTACAATCTACAGTCACTACTTACTCACTTCCATACTTGGGCTGGTTTGGATTACTTACTACTATGTCTTTGGAGTGTGGGAGGAAACCCAGAAAAACAGAGAGAGAGCATGCAAACTCCATGCAGGTAGTTTCTGACTGAGATTTAATCTAGGGATCTTAGAGCTGCAAGGAAAAAGTGCTAACCACCAAGACATTGGGGATTATTTACTAAAGGAAAATCCACTTTACACTGAAAGTGCACTTGGAAGTGCAGTCGCTGTAGATCCAGGGGGACATGCAAGGAAAATAAAAAACAGCATTTTAGCTTGCATATGATTGGATGATAAAATCAGCTGAGCTTCCACTCATTTCAGATCTACCCCTTAGATTTAGAGCGACTGCACTTTCAAGTGCACTTGCAGTGCAAAGTGGATTTGCCTTTCGTAAATAACCCCCATTGTGTTGCTCATAGTGAGATAAAAAATAAAATAAATATGGAAGCACTGGAATTTAAATTGATATTAAAAACTCAGTTTTTAAGCACTTTCAGCAGGTGATTTAATAACTTACTGACTCTGCAGCTTTTTTAAATCTTTTATATCTTGTCTATATTGCTGCTTAAGCTGGTGCCAAGACTGCTGCCTCAGGTTTCCTGTTTTAAGGTGGTTCCTTTCTCTGGAAGCATCCTAGGAGCGGCCCTTGTATGCAGGGACTACAGTTGTGTCATCCTAAACCAGTGGTCTCCAAACTGTGGCCGGGGGCCAGATGCTACCCTTTGCTTACCTTTATCTGGCCTTTGGTGCATTATTCTTCCATTGGACACCCATGATGGGGCACCATTCTTCTCACTGATACCAATGATAGGGCACCATTCCTCCCATTGACACCATCAATGGGGCTTTATTCCTCAAACTGACACCAATAATGAGTCATCATTCTTCCCACTGACAACATCAATGGGGTTTTATTCCTCCAACTGAGACCAATGATGGGGCACCATTCCCCTAATTGACATATTCAATAAAGCTCTATTCCTCAAACTGACCCCCAAGAAGGGGGCACTTATACTGATGCCGGGGATGTTTCTACTCCCACAGACCACAGTCCGGCCCCCCTAAGGCCTGAAGGACAGTAAACTGGCCCTTTGTTTAGAGAGTTTGGAGACCCTGCCCTAAACTGTGTTCTCCAGTAGATACACACAGCCCCATAGCCTAGGATGGCAAAGCACTCACCTGCTTCTCCCTCCTCCCATCCCCTCTTTTCTCCAAGTTAACAGATTGTGTGGGAATTGCATTGTCCACTATTCAAGCTTTTGCATGAAGATGGGAAGTTCAGGGAAGCAGCACCGAGAGATCAGGACCCAGCAGCATTGCAAGCTGCAAATTGCAAGTGTTGGGGTAATAACTAACACATAGCTTACCAAGGGATGTTTAATTTATAGCACTCACTGTATGTTGAGTGCTATATTAAAATCACTCCAACAAAATTTGTATTTTATTTTGTCCATCCCCCTCCCTCTTACACAAAAAAAAAAATATATATATTTTTTACCGTTTTATATCTTTTTATGCTGTAAAGCAGCACTTCCAGGTTCCTGGCCTAGGCTGGGCAGCGCTGCATCCTGGAATAGCTACTTCTAAGCTGCAACTGTGTGCGCATGCATGATGGGCATGGGCACACAAATGCCACCAGTAGTATAGTGGCAATCTGGCAGAAGCTGGCAGCAAACAGGGGCTTCCGCCCGAAATCCAAGCCCAGCACCGGGGGGGTCAATGTACCTGACATACACTGACCTACCCGACATACACTGACCTACCCGACATACACTGACCTACCCGACATACACTGACCTACCTGACATACACAGACCTACCCGACATACACTGACCTACCCGACATACACTGACCTACCCGACATACACTGACCTACCCGACATACACTGACCTACACGACATACACTGATCTACCCGACATACACTGACCTACACGACATACACTGACCTACCCGACATACACTGACCTACCTGACATACACTGACCTACCCGACATACACTGACCTACCCGACATACACTGACCTACACGACATACACTGACCTACCCGACATACACTGACCTACCCGACATACACTGACCTACCCGACATACACTGACCTACACGACATACACTGACCTACCTGACATACACTGACCTACACGACATACACTGACCTACACGATATACACTGACCTACCCGACATACACTGACCTACCCGACATACACTGACCTACACTGACCTACCCGACATACACTGACCTACCCGACATACACTGACCTACACGACATACACTGACCTACCCGACATACACTGACCTACACGACATACACTGACCTACCCGACATACACTGACCTACACGACATACACTGACCTACCCGACATACACTGACCTACACGACATACACTGACCTACCCGACATACACTGACCTACCCGACATACACTGACCTACACGACATACACTGACCTACCTGACATACACTGACCTACACGACATACACTGACCTACACGATATACACTGACCTACCCGACATACACTGACCTACCCGACATACACTGACCTACACTGACCTACCCGACATACACTGACCTACACGACATACACTGACCTACCCGACATACACTGACCTACACGACATACACTGACCTACCTGACATACACTGACCTACCCGACATACACTGACCTACACGACATACACTGACCTACCCGACATACACTGACCTACACGACATACACTGACCTACCCGACATACACTGACCTACACGACATACACTGACCTACCCGACATACACTGACCTACACGACATACACTGACCTACCCGACATACACTGACCTACCCGACATACACTGACCTACCAGACATACACTGACCTACCCGACATACACTGACCTACCCGACATACACTGACCTACCCGACATACACTGACCTACCCGACATATACTGACCTACACGACATACACTGATCTACCCGACATACACTGACCTACACGACATACACTGACCTACCCGACATACACTGACCTACCTGACATACACTGACCTACCCGACATACACTGACCTACCCGACATACACTGACCTACCCGACATACACTGACCTACCCGACATACACTGATCTACCCGACATACACTGACCTACACGACATACACTGACCTACCCGACATACACTGACCTACCCGACATATACTGACCTACACGACATACACTGACCTACCCGACATACACTGACCTACCTGACATACACTGACCTACCTGACCAGACTTGAGGTGTCCTCCTGCAGCTCAGTGGCACGCTCATCACACAGTAGAGTAGACTCCAGAGTCCAGGCAGCCAGAGAGAGCCATGATGAGGAGAGGAGAGCCAGCCGCCCGCCCAAGAGTCGAGTGGGGCCGCATTGTAATTCCCGCCTTCTGGAGCCTGCAGCGCCTATGACGTCACGTCCCGCGGTCCCGGCATTGGACCAGTGGGACGTCCATCAGCGCTGCAGGCTCCAGAAGGTGGGACCTGCTATTAGGCTACGCTTGGGATCAGATTGGTCTCTGCTCGGGGCTAATAATAGAACTCTGCCCACCCGAGACTTTGGGCTTTTTGGGGACCCACTTGGGGCTTCAGCCACTGTCAGCCCCCCCTCCCTGCCAACGCCACTGTCCAGGTCCTTGATACCTGGAAAACACTGGCGGCACATACGCGCACGCACAAGAGATTTAAAGATGGTGATGCAGAAGAGGGGCGGGGGTGGCTTTCTTTCAGCAGTTTAGTTCCACTTTGAGCTCGGCAACGCTGAGGGTTTATTGCTTTAATGTATATGCTCGGCTGAATAGGGTTGCCACCTGTCCAGGATTCACCCGGACAGTTCGGGTTTGGAATCATGCGTCCGGGTTTCAGACTGCCTGAAACCCGGACACATTATTCAGAATGGACTATGGCCTCCCAGCAGAGTTGCTGGCTGTAGTTGTCTAAGCTGAGAGTGTCTGTTGTCCTCCTTCACACTGCCCAAAATCCAGCACTAACAGTCCCCCCCCCCCAAACACACACAGACAGAAGAGGAGAGAGGGCTCGATCTGCACCTCTTCCCCCCACCCATCTCTACCCCTCTGTGTCTGTCCACACTCCAATCCCAGGCGCTGCGCCTTAAGAAAAGAAAAGTTGAGGACGAAAATTTGAAGTCCAGCAGCCTCAGATAGATCTGGATGAGAGGTGCTGACTGCCAAGGGGGTGAGTGAGCTCACCATCCATCCCTGTGTGTGACTGGAGTCTCCCCCCTTCTCTCTCCTGCCTCTGAAGTACACTAAGGTAAATCAGGGTTCTCAGAGCACCCCTTACATAAGAGTTCCCCTTTACACCAGAGGCCACAGTGTTCCCCCTTACATCTGAGTCCTCTCCGTGCATCAGAGTTCTCAGTGTTCCCCCTTAAATCAGGGTTCCCAGAGCACCACTTATGTTACCGTCCCCAGAGTTCTCCCTTACATCAGAGTCTGCAGAATCCCCCCTTACAGTGAAAGGAAACTCTGCGAGTTCAAAAGTAAAAGGGGAACTCTGTGGACTCTGATATAAAGGGGGACTCTTGTTATTAACTTCATATGATTAGAATTGTTATTTAATAGCAACATATATATATAGTTTATACAATAAAAAGAAAATTGCTGTGCGCCGCTAAAGTGTTCGGGTTTGACTTGAAGAAAAGGTGGCAACCCTACGGCTGAATGGTGTCTGCCTTGAAGAATGTACATTTCTTTTATGCTTTCCTATCATGAAGTCTTTGCTCTGAGACTAGTATCCCCGTCTAATGTGTTTAATGTAGGAGACACAGTTCATGGTGTTTGTTGGTCAGATTTAGATCCCTGCTAGCTTCCTGCAGCCGAGACGACAGAATGGGGCTTCTGTGGTTGAGTTTGTTTGATTAAGCAACGCACGGCTCCAGCAATGGCTGGGAAGGAGCCCAATCTGTTAAAAATGAAAAACATTTTGACAAGAAACAGGAAGTCAAACTTCAAATGTTTCCCACTTTCTAGCTGGGTTTAAGTGCTTCTGCAAATAAAGGGTTTGGGATACATGAAAGGGAGTATTTTGTGTTGAACTGGACTTCACAATAATCAACAAAGACACAGTGGTGAGCAAGAAGCCTGTTCCAATAACGGAACAAGAATGAATGGGGAGCTTTAAGTGGAATCTCCTACAAATATTAGACTTTGTTCAGCAGGACTGTTATTGCAACCCTGCTGTGCGTCGCTGCAAATTTAGAGGATAAGCGCACCAAAAATGACATTTATTTTATGGAAACGGCATGGAAGTCAGGAGTTCTGAGTGCAAGGGCCAGTCCACCCAAAACTGATATTTAAAGTGATATTGAGCACCTTGTGCACATAACCTAAAGACAGCAGCTCAGACTTAATCTAAATTCCTAGAACCATAGACGTGTGCAGGGGGTGTGCCAGGTAAGCCTGGGCACACACCGAATCACTATGTGTGGCATAGCTGGCAAATTTCCCTGATTTGGAGGGACTGTCCTTGATTTGGAGCAATGTCCCTCTGTCCCTCTTTCCTCATCATTTGTCCCTCATTTTGGTCGGATCTATGTAGTTGTATATAAAATGCACTTTTTATCTTTCAAAACATGTTTGCCAGTGCTAGACCTTTCATCCAAATTCTAAATTGCTGCATTTGTAAATTTTAAAAGCCAATATAAAGGAATAGTAGTGGTAAAAAAAAAGCCCTTGTGGATTTAATTAACCTTTTTGTTTTTTGGTTAATTCTCCTTTAAGGGGGTGTGGCAGGGGGGCGTGTCCTATGCCTACATACGTTGGCTAGTAGGTGTCCCTCATTCCCATCTCAAAATGTTGGGAGGTATGTGTGTGGTGATGATTCCCCTTACTGCCCGGACTTCCCTCTTGTTGGCGCCCCCACCCTGCGGTGCTGCTGGCTTCCCTCCTCTCCTCCTGGCTGCTGTGGGGGATGTTTTAGGATAGAGAACGGGGGGAAAGGGGCTAGTAAATATGTAATTTACGAACCACCCTCCTTTTCTAAATTAGCACAGTGAACACGCTCACTCACTGTGTCCATTCATAACGGAAGCATAGTAAACTGTTTACTGTGCTTCAGTTTGTGAATGAACAGGAAGCCACTCAACACAAGAGCACTTCCCTTTCATTCACTTCCCTGTGCAGCTGAGGCTGCAGAGAAAGCTATGTTTTTTTGAGCTTTGGGGTGCACACCCTAATGCAATAGGCTGCGCACACCTATGCCCAGAACAGAAGGTCTCACAGCACTTCACTATAAATCCCAGGGAAAACTGCTTCCTTCAGCAGACCATAGATAACACGATCAGATATCATAGATATCGCCTTGAGGCGATTCAGTTCGCATTTGTTAGCGCTATACAAATCATTCATTCATTCATAGATCAGGATCCATATAATCACATCCAGGGAAAAAGTAAAACTCACAATAATGAAATGCCATCAGAGACTTTATTATAATAATTTTAAATAAGTGCAGTAACATTACTTAAGAACTCAAAAAGCATTAAAAACATAGTCGTTTGTCATACAGAGTATCCCTCAACGTCCATCTGTTTATGTGGTGGTGACAAGAACACACCCAACATGTTTCGTCATAATTACTTTAGCCCCTGAGAAAGTCATTATTACTTAAAGCGGTAGTAAACCCGCTGACATGTTTTTTTTTTTTTTTAGACACCTGTAAGGGAAAAGGCATAATGAGCTAGTATGCACCGCATACTAGCTCATTATGAAATACTTACCTTAGAACGAGGCGTCGGTAACTCACCTGGTCCACGACGAGGTCGCTGACATGTTGCCTCGGCGTGTCTTCCGGGTATCGCGACTCCAGCGCTGTGAGTGGCTGGAGCCGCGATGTCGTCACTCCCGCGCATGCGCACGGGAGACTTCGTCCCGGCAGGGTTTGTATTCTGCCGGCCTTTCAGCCGAGAATCTCCCGTGCGCATGCGCCGCTGCAGTCAGCGGCATATTGCACGGGGAATATCTCCTAAACCGTAAAGGTTTAGGAGATATTTTTTTTACCTACAGGTAAGCCTCATTATAGGCTTACCTGTAGATGAAAGTCCAAAATGGGACTTTACTTACACTTTAAGTAGAACTTCACGCAAAAGGGGAAGTTCCACTTTTCTGCCTCCCCCTTTACTTTAGGCACTTTAAAAATGTTTTTGGGAGGAGCGGTTACCTGGTATTCACAGGTATCTGCTCCCATTTCCACCCGGATCGTCTCGCAGATCCAAGTAAAAAGTTAGTCCCACCCCCCACCCCCCCTTTGCCCATGTCAAAAAGCTATTCACAAAGCACAGTGGGAAGCCGGCCTGAAGCCACAAGGCACACTTAACATATCAGCATAGAGGATCCAAATATGGTGAAGAACTGGCCCAGGTGAAGACAGCGCTGGATCCTGAGACAGGTAAGTGTCCTTTATATTAAAGTCAGCAGCTACAGTAATTTTTTCTTTCTGGGGTGTAGATCGCACAGGAATCTCACCACATTCCTGTGCGAATCGCATGTGATTCTGTACGGTATGATTTGAGCCCATTCATTTTTGATGGCTCAAGTTGCACTGCATTCACATCAAAAAGGTGCAGGCACCCTTTTTTTTAGCCGCACTGAAATCACCCATGCGATTCAGGCATACGCACTGTGTTTGCGACCTGCTTTTGGGGTGTCACTAACTTTTAATAGACACTCGCAGCAGATCGCAGAACACAGTGCGATTGCGATGCGGGAAACGCACAGGATTTGCTGCGTTTCCCCCACCGCATCAGTGCGAACCAGGGCTTAGATCTAAGATGTTTATTAAAATCTAATATTTTGGATGCATTTCTTGGGTGATGGATGAAGAGCTTACTCATTTTGCTTTCTTTACATGGAATGGATTTTAATAATTTAATTGTGCATTTTTCACATGAATTGTTTATATATTGTATGCACCTTTAAGAAATTATGACTATGTGTATTATAGCTTTGTGTAAATAAATTTTATATATATATATATATATATACACACACACACACACAATTGTATATTAGATTATATTAATTTCACATTATTGGGCATTTTAAGCACTTACTTTATTGATGACTTATAATTGTTTTTCTATTTTTTTAGATATGGGAGCAGTTTTTGATTTATTGATATCTTTTTGGTAATACACATTGAGCACAGTGTCTGTTTCTATTTATTTTAAAGTATATAATAAACCAGTGTTTTTTTATTTAAAATAGAGTAGGAAATGGTTAGAACCCTTGTCAGGTTTTATTTGCCATCTGTATCTCATTGGAGAGATTTCCTCCGCTCTGTGGATAAAACAGGAAGTGAGAGGAAAATTCCCTTTGAAGCAGAAGTGCCCCCATTGTAAGATTTCCCCTCTATTTCTATTTTTATAACAAATCAGATTTTGGATTTTTGTATTCAGATATTCAGTCTGGATGACAATGGTCACCAACACACATAGGGAGGGGGAATCTTCCGACTGGGGACACAAGCAGCAATAAAAATCTTGTAAGGGTTCTAACCCCCTACAACACCAAACAAAACTAGAAAAAAAATTGCTTCTTCACACGTGTGGTTGAGGGGCAATAAAACCACGCTGTTGAGCCGCATTTCCGAAAGCCAACCCCCAACTCCTCCCCCTTTAGCTGCAGTGACTGGGGGTGGACACATGCCGTGACTGTGGCAGGAATTGTACCCCCTGCAATGCGCATGGCTTGGTAGTCTGGCATTTAGCGGGTTAAAAGAGGCGGGATACAACGCCTCCTTGTCTCCTGTAAAACTGATTTCCGGAGAGTGATCCAAACACAGATCGCACTTCAAAGAGGAAAGCACATGTAAATGAGATCTCAGAGGTGTATTAATAAAAAATCTGGTGAAAGTGCAAGTACATTCATTCTGTGTGAAAAAACAAATGTTATTAAGCTATGTGATATAGATAGATGTCTTGCGAGCTACCAATGAAGAGTGTCCAAAGAATGTTTTAAACGTAAGAGAACCAATCCACAGCGCTAAGCATATTCACACTCCCATAATCTGTCCTCCCCGTCCTGTATTCATTAAAGGAAAGAATAGTAGTTTGTTTAGGGATTTATTTTGCCCATACAGTAATATGGCGCATGTTGGGGCTTCAATATCATGGCCGCCGTGATATACACTTGGAGCCTGTGACCAGTGTTACTATTGGCATGAACGACTGCAATATCATGGCCGCGGCCAGAGTTTTTGTATAGACAGGCCCACAACAAAATGGTGCGCATCGTGGCTTTACTTTAATGGCGCCGATGCAGTATATATTTCAGCAGCTTCCACCATCCAATCAGATCCCCCTGAGGAAGACAGGTGATTGCCCTGTGTCGTCACACGTAGGGTAGGGGGCCAGGACGGTTGAGGAGACAGTCACTTGCTCTCTGAGCTAGCTGCTGATTCACACAAGCCTGCAAACCATTTTAACATTGTATGTTTTCTATAGCCTGGTGCACTGCAAGCACCCATAAAGTGTGAGTACACTGATGTTTACTTACAATAAATTTCTATATGGCCTCTTTTGTATTTTAAATTGAAGATACCATCTTCGGATTACACCTGGGGGAGCCTGTAAATCCTGCTACTTAGAGCCCAGAGGTGGTTCAGCTGCTTTTGTGGACCAAGCTTAATTGTGCGGTCACACAATTGTAGGTGAGCGCAGTCACACGGGGGGAACACGTGTGTGAAGTCACGGTTAATATTATTCGGATCATAATCACAGAGTCCCTTTATGGGGCATTATATTACAGTGGAACCTTGGATTACGAGGAGAATGTTTGTAATCCAAAGCACTCGCATAACAAAGCGAGTTTCCCCATAGAAGTCAATGGAAATTAAGATAATTCATTAACTTCTAATGCATGCAATATCGCATGTGGCCAGAGGTGGGGGGGCGCCGAGGAGCCTCCGCAATACTTGGGGACAGCTCGGCTGATCTCGGAAACCCTCGAAAAGGCTCAGAAACACTTGGGAACTGAGTATTTCCGAATGTTTCCCAGTATTTCTGAATGGCTCCGAACCATTCTGAGTGTCACCGGTGCCCCCGCACCTCTGGCCAAATGCGGTACTGCACACCACATTAGCTTGAATTTTGCTCGTTTTGCGAGACAACACTCGCAAACCGAGTCAGGATGTAAAAAAAAAAAAAAAGTTGCATGTCTTTCAAAATGCTCTTTAACTGCGTTACTCATTAACCAAGGTTCCACTGTGTATATATTTTTTCACTGTGGACTTGCTGAAAATAAGTTTTAAATATATATATATATATATATATATATATTATATAATATATATATATATTTTTTTTTTTTTTTTTTTTTCACTGTGGACTTCCTGAAATTAAGACTTTTTGATATTTTGATGTTTACTTAAATATTTTTATATTTCTTTTACTGTGCACTTGCTTGACAACAAGTATTTCAATTATACATTTTTTGCACCATTTATATTCTTTGTTTGGGAATTCAAGTTGCTCCAACATTCACTCGTACATTGCCGATGTCAATTATATATATATATATATTTTTTCACCTGGGTGAGTGATAAATCACATTTGCATTTGTTTATTTTTAGATGTTATTAAAGTGGTTGTATACCCTAAATTGCAACTTGCACCTACAGGTAAGCCTAGATTAAGGCTTACCTGTAGGTACAAGAAATATCTCCTAAACCTGCACGGTTTAGGAGATATTTGGAAAGAACGATTTACAACGTTGTCTACGGCGCATGCGCGCCGTAGACAACGGTGCATAGAATGGGTTAATCCCCATTCACATCTGCGGCTCACCGCAGTTGAAGTGCCCCGCGCGCATGCGCGGAGCGACGTCTTCGCTGCTCTGGCCAATCACAGCGCCGCAGTGGCGCTGTGATTGGCCGGAGCGCCGATACCCGGAAGAGCGATGGCTGCGGCTGGAGGGGGGAGAAGAAGACGGCGTCGGGGGCCCCGATCTAAGGTAAGTGATGCATAATGAGCTAGTATGCTAGTCATACTAGCTCATTATGACTTTCTCATGCAGGTAGTTTAAAAAAAAAAAAATAAGTTTACCTGGGTATACAACCACTTTAAGCTTCTGTTCGTGCTGGTCAAAGGTTTTTAAGCATTTTACAATAACAATACCGCCTTTGGCCACTTGATGGCGATAACTATCACGAGAATTTTATATTGTACTTGGCACCATCTAGTGGCCAAATTCAATATTTTCAGTGTTAAATCAATGAAAGCCATTCAACTAGCACAGGAAATAGCCTAACATTTGTTTGTATGCCCAGTTCTCACAGAACAAATGTACATGCATGTTTTCACTGGGAGAATTGCAATGTGAATATTTGATAAATACTCCCCTAAGTGTGTCTGTAGTATTGGTGACAGCTTGGGACCTCTTTAAGCTGTGCTTGGCTCTCCTCCTTTTCCTCTACCCCGAAGATGTTTCAGGTTAAAATAATATCAAAATTTAAAAAAGAAACTTGAAGGAATAACTGCCCGCAGTGAACTTGTGAACTCAGAAGTCTCCTGGTAGTGAACGTTCCCCGGGGTTTAGAAAAATAAAATCTTCCAACCTTTTTTTTCCCTTGCCATATATAAACTCTGAGATACAGATGCCCATATGTTTTCCTTTTTTAAATGTACGGACTGACTGCTCATAGTTTTCTCCTACAATGTGTGTTATTGTAACATTCCGCTACAGTAATACTAGTGTTCCTTGTTTATGACTGCTGACATTCCTATTCCAAACCAGTATGGAAGGTATATATTTACAAAACATATAGGAAAAAACGCCAGTTCATGCACCTACCCATTCTTTATAGCTGAACTCCAGACTTACCTTCAGTCTTGTAAAGTTGTACAGGCTCCTCTCCTGTACTCAAATTCCTTACTCTGATTTCTCCGCACGCTGTGAGCTTCCCATAGTGTGCATTAGAAGCTGAAGTTAGTCAGATAGAATATGCCTTATTTCACAGCTGTAGGACATCCAGCATCATCTAACGCTTTCCTCTCCAGCCTGATAGTCCCTGGTCCGTCCCTTACATAGCTCGAAACTGTCCCTGATTTTGAATAAAGTACCTATGTCCCTCTTTTTGGTCTGATCTATATAGTTGTATATAAAATGTATCTTTCAAAAAGTGTTTCTCGATGCTAAGCCTTTCATCCAAATTCTAAATTGCTGCATTTGTAAATTTTAAATGATAGTATAAAAGGAATAGCAGTGGTAAAAAAAAAAAAAGGACTTGTGGGTTTAACTAATCATTTTTTTTTTTGTATAATTCTTCTTTAAGGGGGTGTGGCTGAGGCTCTAATTGACTTAAAAAAAAGGGTGGGCTCGGGGCACCCCACCAGGGGTATATATGACAGGGTGACAGTGCAGGATCACAACTGACAGTAGTCACCTGATAACAGGAAGTACTTGAACAAGGATCTTCGTGGCAGGATCACTGAGTATTATTTAAATTAAATCTGAAGATTTAAAAACATTGAAAGCAACTACTGTTATCTACAGCAATATGTTATACTGTAATGTGAGATTTTAGCGAATTGATTTAGATTTACTTTAACCGCTTTAAGACCACCCACAGTACTTTTACTGTGGATAGGCAGCACAAGCAGCCTGGATCACGTACATGCATGGGCGTCCGCAGCATAGGAAAAGGGGGGGGGGCAATTGCCCCCCCTGGAATCGTAACAAGGTGTTGAAGACAGTTGCCCTGTATTGCAATGGCTGCCACGGCCGCCATCGCGGCCACCGTGGACATTTTTTTTCTGAGTCTGCTGGCCTGGGGCTGCTCTCTTTTCCGACTTATCACAGATACAGACATGCGTCCCTTCCTCCCTTACCCCTGGCCCGATCATCAGATTGGCTCTGCCGCTCAGGCCTCTGCTTGACATCTCGGCTGTTCCATGATTGGCTGCCTGCCTGTGTATGTACGTCGTTATGCAGATCCGGCTGGCGCGGGCTCCTCCCACAGGTGCGTGCAATCAGTCATTGGCCGAGAATACGCTGCCAGTGCCTGGGCCTATTGCTTCACAGGAGGAAATCCTGAAGAACCACAGGTAACAGCAGTGCCAGTTAGGAGGAGAATATATATATATATATATATATATATATATATATATACATCTTGGAAAGTTGGACAGCTAAGCTATTGCTGGAAAAGATGTTGATCTTAATGAAAACAACCTATACTGTATTGCAATATAGAAAGATGTACATTCTCTAGACAATATGTATATGGGCATGGTATGCCTGAGACTGAGTAACCTCCATACAAAGTGAAGCTCAATTATCTCAAGAGCTATTTAACACTGCCATCTGGCCACGTTATCGGTAAAGTGCCGCTAGTTTTAGCGGCGCTTTACCATTGTCTTAGCTTCGCTATTTGGCCGCTAGCGGGGCGCTTTTAACCCCTGCCAGCGGTCGAAGAAAGGGTTAAATGCGAATGTGCATCGCCACTGCCAAAGCACCCATCCCGCCCCCCCCCACCCCTGAAAGAAAAGTTCTGCGGACGCCTATGCGTACATGTATGTGATCCAGCCAGTTCCGGGTTAGGGGCGTGCAGAATGCCACTTCCGCAAAGTTGCAGATCCCAGTACCCAGCCGCTTTCGGAGGTGGGAGGATCATGTGATCACAATGTCATCAAAGCGAAAACAAAAAAATTGTGAAAATAAAATACATTTTATTTTACTACTTGCCGCCCGGCCACAGTAGGCAAAGCAACGTACTGTTTTTTTCGCCGCCTACTTCCAGGTTTGGTGCGCGCCCATGTGCGCCCGCTGTCTGGCTCCCACTGTGATTGTGCACTGCGGAAGCCTTTCAGCAACCCCTGTCAATGATTCATGGCCTGGGACATGCTTATCCACTGTGTACATTCACAGCCCAGAGCTCTGTGTTGACATTCAACAAAGAACTCTGTACACAGGGAAAAAAATCTCTGTTTCTCATCTCTGATAAGCAGGGATGAGAAATGTAAGATCATTAGTAAAAAGCAGCGCACAGTACATACCTTACACATAGTTAGGCACATTTTACTCCTTAACCACTTTAAGACCAGCCTCGTTTTGGATTTTAGGTGTTTACATTTTTAAAAAATTTTTTTTGAATAAAAAATAAGACACCAGTAAAGTTAGTCCAATTTTTTTATATATTGTGAAAGATAATGTTACGCCGAGTAAATTGATATCTAACATGTCACGCTTCAAAATTGCGCCCCGCTCGTGGAATGGCATCAAACTTTTACCCTCAAAAATCTCCTTAGGCGACGTTTAAAATAATTCTACAGGTTGCATATTTTTTTACAGAGGAGGTCTAAGGCTATAATTATTGCTCTCGCTCTACCGATTGCGGCGATACCTCACATGTGTGGTTTGACCACCGTTTTCATATGCGGGCGCTACTCACGTATGCATTCGCTTCTGCGCACGAGCTCGTCGGGACGGGGCGCTTTAATAAAATTTTTTTTTGTTTTTCATATTTATTTTTACTTGATTTTATTTATTTTTATACACATAGTTAGGCACATTTTACTCCTTAATCGCCCTAGATGTTAACCCCAGTCAGTGTCATTAGTACATTGACACCATATATAGTGTATTAGCACTGATCACTGTATTAATGACACTGGTGATGTCAGTGGCAGTTAGTCAGCCCCCCTCCCCTGCATCAGTTACTGTCATATTGAGCGCTGCACTATCACAGTCCCGTTTTAAAGTTGCTGATTGCTGCCATTAGTAGTATAAAGAAAAAAAAAATTCCAGTATATATGCACCATAGTTTGTAGATGTTATAACTTTCACGCCAACCAATCAATAAAAACTTATTGGGATTTTTAAAATCAAAAATAATGTAGCAGAATACATTTTGGCCAAAATTTATGAAGAAATTCGATTTTTTAGTTTTTTTTTTTTTATTGCATATGTCTTATGGCAGAAAGTAAAAAATATTATTTTTTTTTTTTTTTTCAAAATGTTCCGCCTTTTTATGTCTATGTCGCAAAAAATAAGAAATCCATTGGTGATCACCAAAAGAAAGCTTTATTTATGTAAAAAAAAAAAACTATATAAACTTTGTTTCAGTAGAGCATGACCATGCAATTAGCAGTAATGCTGGGTTCACACTTAATTCACATGCGGCTCACAGCGGGGGTCCGGTGCGTTCCTGTTCTCTGTTTCAGGAATGAATCAGGCACGGAATTTTTGCCTGAATTGGGACCTAAAAATTGAGCCAAAGACGCACAGGACCCTTGTGCAATTCGCTCTGCAGCCGCCCCGGAGGTGTGTGAACCGGCTCCATTGAGAGCCGATCACGATCTCCTGTCATGCGAATTGGATGCGGAGAAAGCATCATCCAATTCGCACTAGTGTGAACTCAGCCTTAAAGTAGCACAGTGCAAAAAAAGAAAGTAGAAAATATTTTTTTTTTCAAAAATGTTTTTACTTACATTATTAAAAAAAAACAAAAAACAGTGATCAAATACCACCAACAGAAAGCCCGATTTGTGTGAAAACAATGATATACATTTAATTTGGGGTACAGTGTTGCATGACCGCACAATTGCCACTTAAAATAGCACAGTGCTGAATAGAAAAGAAATGCCCTGGTCATGAAGGGGGTCAAGTGGTTAAAAAACAAATATACTGCTTCCAGTGACCATATGTGGACAGATCTCGCTGGATTTCATTGCTCTACCATTTGTGATATCTGGCCATTGTCATTTCCCAGATAACATTCCATCTGTGACTATGTAACATATGCAGCTAGATGCAGTCACTGTATAATTAACGTATCTGCCCAAGAGCCCATTCACATCTTCATGTTGCAGTAACGCATGAAAATACTACAATGCATTTTGCAGATAAACACTACAGTCCATTTAACATGGTTTCCTATGGAACACGTTCTGTAGCGCAAATCTGCAAAATGCAAAAAGCACTAGAAAATGCATAGGTGTGAATCAGACCTAAGTGCGTTAAAGTGGGCTTCCATCACATTTACAACATTTCCCCCTTAAGCATCATATGTCATTGTGGTAACACATGTGTATTCCTACAATGCATAGTGAATGAGCCCTAAATGTTAGTTTTTAATTTGCTAATTTATATTGGAAAAGAGAATTAAATATTCAAAGCTGAACTTGAATCTCTGTGTGCTTTGTGTATTTCTTGCAGATCTGTGCAGTAATCCAGTGTGAAACTCTCTCTGTCTTCAGGTTCTTCCTGTAATAAAGACTGGTCACTGCTGCTCTCTCTCCTTGTGCAGGGTGACTGGTCTTGTCTCCTCCCCCTCCAGTAGTTTTCTGCCAGCAGCTTGTAGTGGGTGGAGTCTGAGGTTCCTCCCACAGGTCTGCTCTCTATGTACAGCACAATGATGATGTCACTGCTACTTTTACAGGGTAATATCTGAGTTTTCAAAGACATTTGGTGACTATGAAGTAGATTTATCTTTATGGCTATAGTTAAATAAAAGTTCTTGTAACATTAAAAGCTTAGAAAAAAAAATACTTTTTCCCAGGCTGTTGTTCCTGTGAAAAGTATGACACACAGGGGCCCTGTGGCAGTAGAATATAATAAGTGAGAGTCTATGATTGGAATGCAGATTTACTGTGCTGGGTAGTGTCCAGTATATCAAGTGGATGAATAGTAATCTACAATTCTCCCCAACCTTCTTTTATCGTGAGCCTGTCTCCAGCCTGGAATGTGACGTTTTGGAGAATGTCGGGTCATGAGAGAACAGTAACTTTTAACAGTTTCAAGTGTGAGCCATTTTAATGCCAGTATTTAGATTCCATTATTAATGGCACAATCGTGTGACAAAGCTCACAATGTATTGTGGAGGTCATGTGACACTTCCAGTGACATATCATTTATACATTGGGGGCGGCTAACTTGACTTTAGATGCAGCTAATAGGAGTTATCTGTATTTAAAGACAAACTTCAGACAGATATTTCTTAGTTTTGTATAGGGTAAAAAAGAGCCCTTTGACTTAAAGCAGAACTCCAACCAAAAAAAAAAAAAAAAAATCAAGAAACTATAGCGCTACAATGCGAACTGAATCGCCTCAAGGCGCTGTATTCGTGCTTTGTTGTCAAGCTTCTTAGAAGAGGTGGGTCTTGAGTTTTTTTCCTGAAGGCCTGATGGTTTTCTTCCATGCGGTTGTAGGTCAGTAGAGCGCTCCATAGCCGTGGTCCTTGGACAGCGAATCTCCGTTCCCCCTTTGATTTGTAGCGGGATTTGGGAATGAGGAGGAGGTTTTGGTTAGATGATCGAAGACTGCGAATAAAGATTTGGGTGCAATATATAGCTCCTATAGTTAGATTTCCCCTGCAGTGCTTTTTTCCTCCACTAGATGTCCTCAGTCTGATGGCCATCATCATTCAATCCATTTACTTTGAGCTCAGACTGTGACTGGACAGTGAAAGAGAAGCAGTAGAGTAATGCTTAGAATTCTCTGTCACTATTCTTTTTTCTTCTTGTCATCACATGCACCGATTGGCTCTTTGTACTGCTTCTTCATCTCACAAAGGTGATACCAGCACACCTTCCAACTTTTTGAGATGGGAATGAGGGATACCTATCAGCAAAAGTATGCAGGCATAGGACACACCCCTTGCCACGCCCCCTTAAAGGAGCATTGTACAAAAAACAAGATTGGTTAAACCCACAAGTGCTTTTTTTTTTTACCACTACCTTTATATTGGCTTTTGGAATTTACAAATTCAGCAATTTAGAAATCAGATGAAAGGTTTAGTGCTGGAAAACACTTTTTGATAGGTAAAAAGTCCATTTTATATACAACTATATAGATCAGACCAAAATTAGGGACAAATGAGGAGGAAAGAGGGACAGAGGGACATTGCTCCAAATCAGGGACAGTCCCTTGAAATCAGGGAGAGTTGTGAGCTATGTACCAGGCTGGAATAGGATGACTGGACTGCAGGAATGTTCAGCTCCAGGTGTCCCAATTGGAAGATTTCCCCGCCCTTTTTTTTTTGGCAACAACTTTAAAATTCTAGATATCCTATTGGCTCCCTCTGCGGTCAAACAGTCAGTGAGGAGGGAGCGGGGGTCAGGGGTGAGCCCTGTTATGTGTGTCTTATGGACTCACAGAGTGGGGCTCGTGAGCAAGCATGCACAAGTGCCTCCATAGCAAGCGGCTTGCTATGGAGGCACCTGGAGAAGAGGAGGAGCCAGGAGCATCTGCAGGTACCCGAGAAGAGAAAGATCAGAGCTGCTCTGTGCAAAACCATTACACAGAGCAGATATGTGTATCACGTTTGTTATTTTTTTTTAAATTACCTTTTATTATCAATTAAAATGAAAAAAATAAGCCCTAGGCAGGTCAACTGTGTCCATTGTGAGACTTAAAGAATTTGTAAAGCCTAAACGTATTTTACCTTAATGCACCCCCTCCCTTACGTGCTTGTCTGTAGCAGCTCTCACAGGCTTTGCTGAGGCAGAGGGCACATCTGCAATTAAAAAAAATGTAGTATATCCTTATTATGGTAAAACAATTGTTGGGACATTTAATGAAAAAGGGAGTAGAAAGGGTAAAGCAGGCAGGAAATAATAAATATGTACAGCAGATGGCAGCATTGTATTCTAAAATAGTGTGTCTGATTACATCCACAGAACTCCAGTAAATGATACTTTACATAGCGGGAGTTGCAACTGTGTTCTAATGGGGAATTTTCTTTCACTTGTCCTGGGGACAACAAAAAGCAAGGAAAGCGTCTTCTTCAATGGTCACCAAAAAATGTCCACATTGCAATACTTCCCCACTTTTCCTGTTCTGGTGACATTTTGGAATTTCCTTGACTTTCAGCCCCGGTGACAGTGGTCACCTGTACAAATAGAGAGAACAGCAATAAACACCTGCCAATGGTTCTAACCCCTCACCACTGCTTACAAAATGATATTTTTTTTTAAATAAATGGCTTTAGATACAGTCTCTTGCAAAAGTATTCACCCCCTTGGCATTTTTCGTGTTTTGTTGCCTCACAGCCTGGAATTAACATGGATTGTTTGAGGATTTGCATCATTTAATTTACAGAACATGCCCACAACTTGGAAGATGTTTTTTTTTTTATTGTGAAGCAAGCAACAAACCATATGAACAAAATAACAGTAAAAGACAACGTGCATAACTATTCACCCCCCTAAAATCAATACTTTGTAGAGCCACCTTTTGCGGCTAGCACAGCTCCAAGTTGCTTTGGATAAGTCTCTATGAGCTTGCCACATCTTACCACTGGGATTTTTGCCCATTTCTCCTTGCAAAACTGCTCCAGCTCCTTCAGGTTGGATGGTTTGCGCTTGTGAACAGCAATCTTTAAGTCTGACCACAGATTTTCTATTGGATTGAGGTCTGGGCTTTGACTAGGCCATTTCAGCACATTTACATGTTTCCCCTTAAACCACTCAAGTGTTGCTTTAGCAGTGTGTTTGGGGTCATTGTCCTGCTGGAAGGTGAACCTCCATCCTAGCCTCAAATCACACACAGAGTGGTACAGGTTTTGCTCAAGAATATCCCTGTATTTAGCACCATCCATCTTTCCCTCAACTCTGACCAGTTTCCCAGTCCCGACTGCTGAAAAACATGATGCTGCCACCACCATGTTTCACTATGGGGATGGAGTTCTTTGAGTGGTGTGATGTGTTAGGTTTGCGCCAAACATAGTGTTTTCTTTGATGGCCAAAAAGTTCAATTTTAGTTTCATCAGACCAGAGCACCTTCCTCCATACATTTTGGGAGTCGCAAACTCAAAACGTGCCTTTTTGTATTTTGCTGAAAGTAATGGCTTTCTTCTGGCCACGAGATAAAGCCCAACTCTATGGAGTGTACGGCTTATTGTCATCCTATGTACAGATACTCCAGTCTCTGCTGTGGAACTCTGCAGCTCCTTCAGGGTTACCTTAGGTCTCTGTGCTGCTCTCTGATTAATGCCCTCCTTGCCCAGTCCGTGAGTTTTGGTGTGCGGCCGTCTCGTGGCAGGTTTGCTGTTGTGCCATGTTCTTTCCATCTGGTTATGATAGATTTGATGGTGCTCCTAGGGATCATCAAAGATTTGGATATTTTTTTATAACCTAACTCTGACTTGTACTTCTCAACAACATTATCCCTTACTTGTTTGGAAAGTTCCTTGGTCTTCATGGCAGTGTTTGGTTAGTGGTGCCTCTTGCTTAGGTGTTGCAGCCTCTGGGGCCTTTCAAAAAGGTGTGTTTATGTAATGACAGATCATGTGACACTTAGATTGCACACAGGTGGACATCATTCCATTAATTATGGGACTTCTGAAGGTAATTGGTTGCACCAGAGCTTTTTATAGGCTTCATAACAAAGGGGGTGAATACATAGGCACATGCCATTTATCAGTTTTTTTTATTTATAAATTTTTCTAATTTTACTTCACCAAGATGAATACTTTTGCAAGGCCCTGTATGTATTTTATATATGTGGCTCGCTCTTCTTTCAACTTCTCTACTTATCAACTGTTGAATGCATTAAGCGGGATGACTTGCTGACCTGTTTTGTGAAATGGATCAGTAAAGCTCGAGCATTATGAAGTATGGCAAAGCTGTGTATATAGAAAACAATGTGGCTTTATATATGTACTTATAAATGATACATAGCAACAACATTTTAAAAACATTCACACTAAAGGATTAGTTCACCTTTTCGGGCAGACTTTCACTTTTCATTATAAAAAGAAGACAATGCCATTACTCCAATGTGCTTTTCTCTCACTTACCTCATTCACATGATATTTAGAATCTTGTCAGTCTTTTTGCATCTTTGAATGGATTTTCAGAATCCATCACTTCCTGTAGCTTGTATCAGCATTCACTTCTTGTTAGGTCATCTCCCAGAAGCCTTCACTTCCTTGTTGCATCACAGAAGAAGGCGTGATAGTGTGTGTTCACCACCATGGACAACGCCTCCCTTATTACTATACTACCTTCCACCCACTTCCTACACAATCTAATTGTACAATCTCCTTTAGATCTCCCATCGGCTATGTAGTACAAGGGCCTGTCTGACTTTATACAAGTTGAATGGATTGTTTAGGTGTGTCTTCTATTCCATAGTTCTGGTAAATCTAAAGAAAATTGTACAGAGATTGAACTATCAGATTGCATAGTGTATAGCCATCTTTATACAAGTACATAGGCGGAAGTGGACAGAGACACTCAGTTGTCAGGTCTCGTTCACATCTCCAGGTAGTGAAGACTCCAGTGGTGGCTGGTGTTTTTTTTTGGGAGGGGGGCGGCAAACTACCACTCCTTACCCTATCTATGTTGCGGGCGGGCAGGTGGCGGGCTTCTACGGGTAGCGGCAAGTGGTCAGGTTGAAGGCTCCTACGGGCGGGTTGAGGGCTCCTACAGGCGTCAGGCAGTGGGCGGGTTGCGGGCTCCAATGGGTGCCAGGTGGGTTACAGGCTTCTACGGTTGGCAGGCAATGGCTCATGTGTCCTCTCCTCCTCTTCTGCATCAGCCACAGTGCCGCTCTTCTCTCCTCCTCCTAGGCGTCCAATAGGATCTGAACCCACCATTTTTTGAAGACTATTAAAGCCTCAGGCTCTAATCACGGGCTTCAAATATACACACCCCCACCATTGTAATCCATGCATCCAGCGCCCTGCATGTAGATCAGGGGGCTAGGTTGCATGAATAGGGGGCAGAGCCTGTGCGCCCCTAATGGACAGGTCGCAGCTGGAAGGCTCACATTCCCACATACGTTTGTTTTGAGTGTTTTGGAGCATTTTCACTCATCACTCACAAAGGAGCCCATTCACTTGAAGGAGGTGCCCTATGCCAACAATTGCCCATGAGAAGCTCCGGAACTTTTTTTGGGAGCAGCTCATGGTGCGTTACTGCAGTTTTCGGTGCGTTTGCCGCACTTAGTGAGCCTTTAACATGTAATAACAACATAAACACGATGCACATTTGCAGCATTTCTGAAACACATGGTAAAGCGGGCATTTTCTATGCAGTTTGCCATGTGGTTGGAAACACACAGATATGAATGGCCTCATTGTTCTTGGGTAAATGCACCAAATTCACATTCAGGCCCCATTCACTCCTAGTGTAGTGAGAGTGCATGTTTTTTGCTCGTTTTTTGAGTGACAAATAGGGCAGCCTGTTGATTTTAATGGGCTGCGCTACACGCGGCAAAGTAGCTCGTAGGACATTTTTGTGAATTGTTCACTGCATTTGCCACCTGTGGCAAAATGTGTGTTGGCGTCTGTGTTTGGTGTGGCGTTAATAATTAAAGAGGTTGTAAACCTCCCTGTGTAAGTTGCACCTATAGGTAAGCCTAGAATAAGGCTTACCTATAGGTATTGCAAATATCTCCTAAATGTGCACCGTTTAGGAGATATTTACTGTATACTGCGCCAATCATGTAATGAGCGCATGTGCTTTTAAGTAATGGTCGCCCGTACTGTTTCGTCAGGAGTGTGTGCCGTGACCGGCGGCTTCCGCGCGCATGCTTGGGAATGACGTTGTGCGGCTTCGGCCAGTCACAAAGCCAGAGCATGCGGCCCTGGAAGGAAGACGGGTGAAGGAGGATGTGGCCTGCAGCAGGGGCAATGTGGGCTTCGTTTGGTAAGTGTCACATAATTGTGCTAGTATGCAATGCTTTTCGAGTATTTTCGAGTGTTTCTGAGTATTTAGGAGTCATTCCGAGTATTTCCGAACGGTTCCGAACGGCTCCGAAACGTTCCGAGTGTCCCCGGCGCCCCGCATCTCTGGCCAAATGTGGTACTGCACCGCCTATTAGCTTGAATTCTGCTTGTTTTGCGAGACAACACAGTCAGAATTAAAAAAAAAAAAGTTGCTTGTCTTTCAAAGCACTCGTTAACCACGTTACTCAAAAACCAAGGTTCCACTGTAATTGCTTTCAAAGACGATCGAATAAAAACACCTAAAAAATCACTTCTCAGCTTTCAGGGATTGATTGAAGTAATAGTTGGTGGAATACAAGTGTGGGATTCATGCGACGGACATCGCCTGTGTAGTTCAGACAGCTCATACAATCAGATCTTCTTCCATGGTGTATACATACCAGTTATAAGCATGTATGGAAACAAAGAACAGAGAGGACACAGTTATTCTGAGACTTGCCTTGCAATTAGAAAACCAATGCCCTCCCGAGTCAAAACATCACTCAGCCGGTGATAAAAATCTTTTTGGCCGCATAAATTGTACTTCGGATTTAAAGCAATCTGGACTTTATCTGAAGAATACCACATGCTGTTACCTCGTGCCAACAGAAACACTATGCTGTAGAATTTAGCTTTGTTCAACATATCTATTTATGTTAGATTCTTTAGGCTGAGAGGCGTATCGTTTTTCAGGATATAATAAATGTTTAAGGCTTGTGACGGACGAGGAGTGCAGATCAGATAAGGTCGATATTTGAACTTTTTTTTCTACTTTTTATTACTGTGCTAGCTTGTTCTCTGTGTTATTAAAATCACTTTGTATATAGTACCAGTGAAAGTTATTTGCTTCAAGCAGATTAGGCATTATATTACTTCATAGGGTTCAAAATTATTTTACGAAGGAAACACTCTTCAATTACACTACATATTCTAACTAGAACATTGCTGCAAGAAAACATGTAGGGCTTTTTTTTGGGGGGGGGGGGGGGCACAAACAAACAGAAAAAAAAAACATCAATTGCAGCCACTGTGCCCATCAAACGCGGCCACTGTGCCCATCAAACGCAGCCACTGTGCCCATCAAGCACAGCCACTGTACCCATCAAATGCAGCCACTGTACCTATAAATTGCTGCCATTGTGCCATCAAACGCAGCTACTGTACCGATCAATTGCTGCCAGTGTGCCCATCAATTGCTGCCACTGTGCCCATCAATTGCTGCATGCCCATCAATTTCTGCCAGTGAGCCCACCAATTGCTGCCAGTGAGCCCATCAATTGCTGCCAGTGTGCCCCATCAACTGCCACCAAGTGTGCCCCATCAATTGCTGCCACTGTGCCCATCAATTGCTGCATGCCCATCAATTTCTGCCAGTGAGCCCATCAATTGCTGCCAGTGAGCCCATCAATTGCTGCCAGTGTGCCCCATCAACTGCCGCCAGTGTGCCCCATCAATTGCCACCAGTGTGCCCCATCATTTGCTGCCAGTGTGCCCCAATTGCTGCCAGTGTGCCCCATCAATTGCTGCCAGTGTGCCCATCAATTGCCGCTACTGTGCCTCCTCAATTTCCGCTACTGTGCTCCATCAATTGCTGCCAGTTTGCCTATCAATTGCCGCTACTGTGCCCCATCAAATGCTGTCTGCGTGCATCACCCGAGAGTCAGGACTTACCTGTCTCGCAGCGGTCCTCCACGTCCACGCTCCTCGATGTCTCCGGTCCTCTCTATCAGGCGCTCCAATCACAGCGCCTGTTGTTTCAGCCAATCAGGTGACAGGTAACCAGACCCGAGCACCTGATTGTCTGAGAGGCGGGTCAGTGTTAGGAAATTGATTTATTCACTTTCCTAACACTACACTGAGTAAACAGCGAACGCACAGCATTGCACCCACTGGTTACCATTTTGGAAGCCTACTAGAGCTTACGGCTCTAATCAGGATGCCTATTAGGGCCCACGGCTCTAATCAGGCGCTTCTAAAAAAAAAAAAAAAAAAACCCTGCCGCTGTAATTCAGGTGCCCGACAAGGGGCCGGACACCTGAATAGGGGGCGGCAGCGGCGACCATAGATAAATTCTGGCAATGCATGAATCTATCTATGGAGAGAGAGAGGTGATAGGAGAGAGGGAACGGCGCTCCTGCGCCCTTTATGGACGCATCGCCACTGAAGAGCCACTTGTTTATCCTTTTTGTGTTCTTGCTGAGCTACATGCAGGTGGCCCATGTACGTGAATTGGTTGTACAGACTCATTCACACAAGTTGAACAGGTATGCAGGGATAGGTGCATGGCTCCAGATGCACATGCCCTGTGCACCTATCCCTGCATACCTGTCAGATGTGGCTAAGGGGGAGAGTATGCACAGCTGTTGCGTAACTTATATGAGCTGCCTGCACACAGCTCAGCACTGGTACAAAAAGTTAAATACTTGACTCTCCACACTGTATGGAGCTCTGTGCCATATACACAAGCCCTTATTCCTATGGAACGTTTGTTATCATTGCTGCACATTATTAAAAGATCACATCGTTTATAGCTATAGGAATGACTGGTGTGACAGTAGGGTGCTTTGTCAGTGTGGGAAGAAGTAGGTCTCATTCAAACGTGTGTACTACAGTATACAGCAATGCGAGAGAGAGCCATGTTTAGCCATGCAGGCAGTCCCATTCATGTTAATTAGAAAGGAAAAAAAATTATATTGGACTGTACAGGCCACACAAGGAGTAAGCAGTTTGTATTATAAAAAATATACAATTTATTGGATAACAAATTATAAAATTATTCATGCAGTATGTATGCATTTAACTAGTTAAAAACAATAGTAGTGCTGATAAAGTTCACTGTGTACATTCATACACCAAAAGAGAATGCTGATATGATAGGTCTTCATGTGCCGACGCGATTCACCAGACATTGCTTCAACAGGGCTCATGAAGACAATACAGCACTCGTATAAGAGAAAACAATAGCATTTACATAGTATTCATATACATCAACATCCAGTTTATTCATATATTCACTGTGTGGGATCTCAGCACAGACTAACACCAGCACAATTTCACAGTGTGTAATTCATCCATAGAATCAGGGGTCAAGTCCTGTGATAAAAGTTTGGGAACTCATCCAAGAGTTCCCACCCCCACCTCAAAAAATAAAAAGTGTGTGTGTGTGTATAATTATATTACATACTCCTTTTTTAACAAATAAAGTGCAACATTTATTGTAAAGTGCAGTTTATGAGGATACATCTAAAATTCATATACATTAACTGCTTGCTGACCGCCGGCTGTCAATTGACGGCCAGGCGGCGCAGCTCCCCTAGCTAGAGGGCATCACCACCAGGGGGCGCGCGCTGCCAGCGGGACGCACGCGCGCCCGCCGTGTTACTGGGGACTTGGTGCACGTGCCCGTCGGCCGCGATGTCCGCCGGGCACCCGCGATTGCCCGGTAACACAGCAGGACATACACAGATCCACGGTCCTGTCAGGGGAGAGGAGACCGATGGTGTGTTCTCAATACAGAGAAACACAGATCGGTCTCCTCCCCTTGTCAATCCCCTCCCGCTACAGTTAGAATCATTCCCAGGGAACATGTTAACCCCGTCAGCGCCCCCTAGTGGTTAACCCCTTCCCTGACAGTCACATTTATACAGTAATCAATGCTGTTTCATTGCACGGATCGCTGTATAAATATGAATGGTCGCAAAAATGTGTCAAAAGTGTCCGATATGTCCGCCGCAATATTGAAGTCAGGATAAAAATCGCAGATCGCGCCATTACTAGTAAAAAAAAAAATTATAATAAAAATGCAATAAATCTATCCCCTATTTTGTAGGCATTATAACTTTTGCGCAAACCAATCAATATATGCTTATTGCAATTTTTTTAAACAAAAATATGAATATTGAAGCCAAGATTTCCCAGCAATATCCTGTCCTACAGAAATACATATTCTACATGGAAATAGGGATGAAGAAGAAAAAAGATGTAATATTGACATAGACCACTGAATTGTTTAATGAGAGTAACTTTCTACAGACTCACTGTTTTGCAACTATCGGTGTACGGGAGTGCCAGGGAGCAACATGGACTTGTTTGGACAAAGCTTATTGGAGCAACCTGAGGCTGCTTCATAAAAGGGGGGGGGGGGCGGCACTGTCAGGAACTAGAACACCTGTTGGAGCCACTGTGGTCTCTGGACTTGAATAGTGTGGTTCAAGGCTTTACCAGAGGGGGGTATCCCAGCATTCAGCAGGTCCCAGCAATTGGTCACCACTTTATGTTGGCTGCTGGGAGGGTATTGAACGCACCTCAGGAGTTACACAGTGCCTCAATATATTACCTTTGTATCTGTATAGTCAGAATCTGTTACTCCATGAAACGTCTACATTGTCTTGCCCCCATTTTTGTGCCCCTTTCTTGCACTCCCTAATACCCTAATTCCTCTTCCCCTCTCTTTGTACATAATTAGTTAGGTTTGTTTCCTATGTCCATTGGGTTGTGTACAGATTGCTGTGATCATGCCTTATGCCACTTGTGTTCTTTTGTTTATAATAAATTGTATTAATTTATTTAGGCTTGAGTCTACTTCTCTCTGTGTAGTTTCCACATATCTGGTCACACTAGCACTGCACGAAGAATTCATTTAGAGGGAGTGTTGAGAGGGTGTAGTCACTCTGACTAATTCACGTGTGTTTAAATTTAAGTTTGAGCTATTGAGCTCTGTATTTACAGACTTTTTTTTCAACAGAGAGGCAAATGAATCTCTGGAAAAGCATAAAAAGTTGCTGAAAATGCCTAAAAAATACAAACCAAGATGCAATGCATATGCAATATGTAATATACAATATATCTGCCTAAAAGAAAACTAAACATTTTTTAAATTTTTTTTATTTATTTGTTTTACCATATTAAATAAAGAAAAGTTGTACAAATCCCCTATACATTCCCATTAAATTGCAATCTGATTGGTTGAAATACTGGATTTTGCTCATCACAATTGTGTTGCCAATGCCTTGTTGAATAAGTTCAAATAAATATGGACTTTTTTTTATTTTTATTAAAATGTCTGAAAGAAGAGAAAGTTTTCTAATTTATTCTCTCTGTGTAGTGGCTAATGTGTCTGGTTATGTATGGGATGTAATATATCAAAAAGAATACACTACATTTAGACGTGCGATTTGAGATGTCTCTGAAATCACAGCCGAAATCGGGACTAACAGGCAGGAGTGAAATCATGTGAGTTCAGCTGAACTCGCACAGCTTCATTCCCGCAGCTCAGTGTGAACCTGGGCTAAGGTAGAAAAAAAAAAAGGATTGGTCTGTTGCTCAATCAGGTTGTATCTTTCAGATGGATGAAGGACTATAATCATTCGCTACAGGTAACTAATCTTCCATCTTGTTGGTTTTCCTTGCCCTGGTTTTCATCAATCGGCCTTGGTAAATTTTGGTCAAGTTATAATTCAATGCAAATTTAATTGATTAATTTTAACGTTTTATCCAATGACTCGATGACAATGCCTTAAATACATAGTAGTTACATATTCGTTATAATGTAACAAATAGAATTGTATATGTTGAAAGTCTTTTGTGTTCAGTTCCCACAGACTGAGGGGAAATAAGCTTTATTGCTTTTTTGTCTCCAACGTACATCCCACAAAACCACAACAAATGTCTCAGTTGTACAGTCATATCACATCAATCTTGGGAGACATTCTCAAGGATTTCTATGTAATAAAAAGGAAACAGTGGACTGTCGGTTGGAATTTATTTTGATGGGTTCTCTCACTGTAATGCTTTAGAGAGTGATATGTACAATTAATAGACATTCTCAATGGAGTACATTAACCTACATAGGACTAATTTAAATACAATAATTCATTGGAACTGACATATGATTAATGTGAAACTATACAGAAAGATGAACTCCAGGCATATATAAAAGACACAATTTAACCACTGACCAGGCCATTTTTTGCGATATGGCACTGCGTTGCTTTAACTGACAATTGCACTGACGTGCAACACTGTACCCAAGTAACATTTATGTCCTTTTTTCCCACAAATAGAGCTTTCTTTTGGTGGTATTTGATCAACTCTGCGTTTTTTTTTTTTTTGTGCTATAAATAAAAAAAGAGCGACAATTTTTGAAAAAAATTATAAATTTCTGCTATAAAACATATCTAATAAAAAAACTTAAAAAAGTATAACTTCTGCATCAATTTAGACCAATTTGCATTCTGCTATATATTTTTGGTTTGGTTTGGTTTGCGCAAAAGTTATGCATCTACAAACTATGGGATAGATTTATGGACTTATTTTTATACTAGTAATGGCGGTGATCAGCGATTTTTAGCAGGACTGCGACATTGCGGGTGTGCTTTCTTATTGTGTGGGAGATGGACTGACTGGAGGAAGAGAGACATCTGTGTTCCTAATTAGCAGAAACACAAGATCTCTCTCTCCCTCTGTGACAGCGGTCTGCCTTGTTTACATAGGAAGACTGCCGTTCTGTCTCTCCTACGAATGATCAGCGGGTCCCAGCAGCCATCGTGGCCGCTGGACCCGCTGATTGGCTCCTGCTGCGTCCAATCACAGCGGGAGTGCAGCTCTGGCGGCGTGCACGCTCGCCCCAGGGCCGACAACAGAAATCACGTAGAAGTACGTGATTTTGCGCTTAAGGGCCACCCTGCTGCAGTAAATGTTTGTGGGGCGGTCCTTAAGTGGTTAATGTATGTGCACTGATATATCCCTAAATGTTTTTTTTTTAAAGTGGTTCTAAAGTCAGAAGGTTTTTCATCTTAATGCATTCTATGCATTAAGATAAAACACCTTTTGTGTCCAGCAGCCCCCCTCAGCCCCCCTTATACTTACCTGAGACCCATCTCGATCAATGAATGTTGCAGGAGAAGAATTGGCTGATACAGCAGTGGGGCGCCATTGACTCCCGCTACTGTCTATCAAAGCCAGTGAGCCATTGAGAAGAGAGAGGGGGTGGGGCTGAGCTGTGGCTCTGTGTCTGAATGGACGCACAGAGCAGCGGTTCGGCTTGGGTGCCCCTATAGCAAGCTGCAGGACGGAGGGGCCAGGAGCACAGGTGAGGGACCTGAGAAGAGGAGGATCTGGGCTGCTCTGTGCAAAACCATTACACAGAGCAGGTAAGTATAACATGTTTGTTATTTTTAAATAATTTTTTTTTAATAAAAAAACAAGAATTTAATATCACTTTAAATACACATGAGTAAGTACCTGATTTTGACTTGCAGTTCACTGTACAAGAACACACAGAATAGGGAGGGAAAACCTGAAAAATTAGCCAATCAGTGGTGTTACAGTGCAAGGAACATGCGAAAAAGTGGAGAAAGCAGAGTGACAGACAGACGGCCTGCTGCTTCTTCTTTTACTGTCCAGTCACTGGGTAGGGGAGGGGCAAGGCCTGTAAGTTGTGAAAAAAACAATCAGCGCCAAAATAAACTACTTCCTCCTATAACAGGGTATTAGTGTAAAATTGCCAATATATGTGACTGCACAGCTGCTGACCACTTATGGGCTGTACACACGATAGGATTTTCTGACAACAAATGTTCGATGTGAGCTTGTTGTCGGAAATTCCGACCGTGTGTATGCTCCATCGGATTTTTTTTGTCGGAATTTCCAACAAACAAAAATTTGAGAGCTGCTTCTCAAATTTTCCGACAACAAGACTTGTTGTCCACGCATGCTCTGAATCAAGCAGAAGAGCCGCACTGGCTATTGAACTTAATTTTTCTCGGCTCGTCGAACGTGTTGTGCGTCACCGTGTTCTTGATGTTCGTAATTTCCGATAACATTTGTGTGACCCTGTGTATGGAAGACAAGTTTGAGCCAACATCCATTGAAAAAAAATGCACGGTTTTGTTGTCGGAATGACCGATCGTGTGTACATAGCATTCGAGTTACACCACACCAAATTCAATATTGTTTTCTAAATAGTGCAGCGCTGTGTCTCATTAAACAATGTGCATACAAAATTTATATTAAACATTTCATGATCAAAAAATTATTTTAAATTAAAAAATGAAAATGTAAAAAAAAAAATAAAATAAAAAACAGTTCATCTGTGTCAATGCTTCCAAAAGAGCTATGTAAATCTCAGAACAAGTGATGAGCTGAACGTACCTAGGTTCAGTTCAGGGCAGGCTCACCGTATATGCCTAAATTCAATGGGAGCTGAATAAAGAAAAAAATGAATGGCCTTTTCCAGGCCAATATGCTAGTGATTGTCAAACAAATGATATGGGTGCTGAGCACTGCCCTGGGGGACATGTACTAAAGCAAAAAAAACATTTAATTTGACAGGGAGCAGCAATTTTAATAATACTTAAAGTAAAACAATAAAATTGCAAAATTCCATAAAATAACATGCCTGGGGGATGCTCTGACCCTGCATGTGAAGTGGTGCATCTGTGCAATGTATACTGCCTACCACAGAAACACTGACATTTACAAAGAATACAATTTGGTTTAAATGGCCAGCCCCTGCTAAAAAATGTAAGGGCCTCTTACGCAAAAAAAAAAGTTGTGAGATCCCCCCAAATGCCCAAAGGGTCTAGTTTGTATTTTAAGTGGGAACCCAAAGCACTTGCACTGTACAAAAACAGGCATGGATTTCCCCTAAAAATCCAGAAAGGGGGGAGTGACAAGCGTGCAGCCCCCCTCCTGAACCACATGGGGGGATATCTTGCAAGGGAGGACCCCCCTGGCAAAGCACCTTGTCACCATGTAGATGACAAGGACAAAGGCCTCTTCCCCACAACCCTGGCCCAGTGTTTGTAGGAGTCTGCGCCTAGATACCTCCCCCTAGCACCATTGTTTTACATGATGTTCATCTCCCACCAAACAGGTAAATGTTCGGGAGTTTGAATGCCAAACAGCCTAGGTTCTAAGCAAACTTGTGAACCTTGCACACTTTAACCACTTAAGGACTGGAAGATTACCCCCTTAATGACCAGGCCATTTTTTGGTCATACGGCACTGATTCGTTTCAACTGACAATTGTGTGTTCGGGCTACGCTGTACCCAAACAAAATTGACGTCCTTTTTTCCCCACAAATAGAGCTTTCTTTTGGTGGTATTTGATCACCTCTGCGGTTTTCATTTTTTGCGCTATAAACAAAAAAAGAGTGACAATTTTGAAAAAAAAAAACTATATTTTTAACTTTTTGCTATATTAAATATTAGGGATGCACCGAAATTTCGGCCGCCAAAACATATCGTCTGAAAATGGCCTTTTCGGCAAAATGCTGAAAAGGATTACGGGGGTGTCGTTCTGGAACGTCCCCGTCCAGCCCTCTCCTCTCCTCTCCTCCCCTCCCTCCTCGACGAGGCAGCTGCAAGCCAAGAACAGTGCTCTATCTATGGAGGAAAGCTGTCAGCACACCGCATTAAGGAGCAGCTTGTCGGTATGATCAGCAGGAGGAGCATTAATAGTGTGCAGCACCACAGGTATTCACAGAGCGAGCTCACTGTTTCTAACAGAATGTCAAACAACAAGTCCTGCACTCTTAACCCCCGCAGTGCTGCACACTATTAATGCTCCTCCTGCTGATCATACCGACAAGCTGCTCCTTAATGCGGTGTGTTGACAGCTTTCCTCCATAGATAAAGCACTGTTCTTTGCTTTGCCTTGCTAACAACTGCCCTGTCCTGATCCTGTCTGACATACTAAGGTAGGCTGCATGATGGGCACTGGTAGGCTGCTGGGCACTGGTGATGCACAGGCAGTCTGCAAATGATGGGCACCGGTAGGCTGCTGGGCACTGGCAGGCTGCATTGATCTCCTGTACCACGTCTGCAGTCTCTGACCATCTCCTGTACCATGTCTGCAGTCTCTGACCATCTCCTGTACTATGTCTGCAGTCTCTGACCACCATCTCCTGTTGTATGTCTGCAGTCTCTGACCATCTCCTGTACCATGTTTGCAGTCTCTGACCATCTCCTGTATAAAAATATTTTTTAAAAACAGTCATTTTCTGTATCGGTTTCGATTTTCGGCCTAGTGTATTTTTCATTTTCGGTATCGGTTTCGACACCAAAAAACCCATTCGGTGCACCCCTAATATATCCCCAAAAAATATATAAAAAAAAAAAATTTCTTCCTCAGTTTAGGAGATATATATTCTTCTACATATTTTTGGTAAAAAAATCGCAATAAGCGTATGTGTGTTACATCCGTTGGTGAAAGTGTCATTAGGCGCAGCAGCAGACGGCTGTGCTTGGGGTCCTGAAGTAATCATAGGCACATGGGCAGCGGCAGTACAGTATGATTCAGGTACCCGTAGGAGGTGACGGTGGTTCCTAACATAGGTCCTACCATCAGAATGGACAGCATTGCTGATTGGTTGGCAGGCCTTTCCATGAACCGTGGCCAGTTTGTCAAACCCATGGGTTGTCTCCATCCTTACCACCTGCCCAAGCTCCAGAGGGGAAAGGTGTCTGGCCGATTTGTCATGGCTCATCTTTCCTTTTTTCCTGAGGGTAAATAAAGCAGCCTGAACATTAGTCTCAGCTCTTGGCAGGAGCTGGGATGGGACCATAAGAATCAGAGTCCTGGTTCGTCGTGATAGTAAACGTTGTGCCAGAGAAGGCATGACATCCCTAGATGTGTTGGGTTGGTTGAGTAGGGCTGCATAAACGTCAGAACCATCATGTGCACATTTATCTAGGAGATGCTTGGCCGATCTTGCACTATGCTCTGCAAGACCATTGAATCTGGGGTAATTGGGACTGCTAGTGACATGCTGAAAATCCCATTGGTGAGCAAAGTTCTTGAATTCTCTACTTGAAAATGATGTTGCATTGTCAGTCATCAATTGATAGGGAATTCCATTAGTGGACAATATTCACTTTAAAGTTCTGATTACTGTGTTACTGGAAGTGTTTGGGAAGACATCATATTCCCACCCACCAGAGTACGAATCTACCAAGACCAGGTAATCCTTGTTTGACCACTCAAATATGTCAGCTACTGTGATAGACCATGGTCTGTCAGGTATTTGGTAAAGAGTTAAAGGTTCTCTCATCTGGTGCTGTTGTAGAGCATTGCATGGGGCACATCTGGAGCCAGGCCACCCAATGATAAGGATGTCCATGAGGCCCTGACAGGTGGCATCTGCCTGTGTTTCTTGCTTTAGTTCTTGAATCCTTCTGGATGACAACACCCCATCCAGAGCCAACATATCACAATCCTCAAGCTCCAGAGTTATCAGAAGTGGAGAGGTGTGCACGTGAAAGAGCATCCACAACAACAACAGTTCATGGCCTTGTTTATAGATTACATTCAGGTGGTAGCGTTGAAGCTTTAACATCATTTGCTGGATGCGCGCAGATGCTGTGTCCAGGGGTTTTCTCAGTATGTTTATGAGCGGCTGATGATCCGTCTCCACAGTCACAGGGTGGCCATAGATATAATCATGAAATTTTACACAGACAAATACTAGTCCCAATAATTTCTTCTCAATTTGTGCATAGCGTGCTTCAGTCTCAGTGAGGGCTCTTGATGCAAAAGCCACAGGCCTCCCCTCTTGAAGACAGACTGCACCAAGTGCTGGGAAGCATCAGCAGACAATACCACCGGCTTATGCACATCAAAATACTGTAGGACAGATGGACTAGTTAATTGTGCTTTCAATGTATCCACAGCAACAGCATGTTGTTCAGTCCAACACCAGTCTGCATCTTGGCGCAGAAACTGATGGAGTGGAGATGTTATCTCACTGTAGTGATGAATGAACTTCGAGAGATAATTGGTCATGCCAATAAACCTTTGCAATCCATGTTTATGCTCTGGAGCAGGCATATGATGGATGGATTTGTTTTTTTCTGGGTCAGGCTTGACACCTTTATCTGGGAGAAGGTGTCCAACATATGGCACCTCTGAGACCCTGAAGTGACATTTGGTTAGGGTTGAGCTGCAAATTGATGGCTCTGACATGGTCTAGTACGCATTTAAGTAGTTTGTCATGTTCTTCAACGGAGGATCCCCAAATCAAGATATCATTCACAACTATTTCACTTGTCTGTCCAGCAAAGAGCTGTTCTATACATCTCTGAAAGACTTTGCTTCAAGTTGAAATTCCATATTGCATCTGTAAGCATTTGTATCTCCCATATGGGGTCATAAATGTTGTAAGTAATGATGATTCCTCATCCAGAGGGATTTGCCTGAATCCACATTTCGCATCTAGAATGCCTGTGGCATGTCAGCGATCACTTGCTTTACAGTTTTTAATGGGTGATAAGGCCTCAGGAGAGCCTTAGGCCGGCTTCACACTGGGGCGGTGCGGGCGGCGACGGTAAAGCAGCGCTATATGTAGCGCTGCTTTACTGACGTTTTAGCCGCGGTATGCAGCCGCTAGCGGGGTGGTTTTAACCCCCTCTAGCGGCCAAAAAAGGGTTAAAATCCCCCGCAAAGCGCTTTGCCGGCGGTATCGGGTAGGAGCGATTAGGAGCGGTGAATACACCGCTCCTTCACCGCTCCAAATATGCTGCTAGCAGGACTTTTTTTTACCGTCCTGCTAGCGCACCGCTCCAGTGTGAAAGCCATCTGGCTTTCACACTGGAGTGAAAGGACACGCTTTTTTCAGGAGCTACACAGGTGCTATTTTTAGCGCTGTAGCTCCTGAAAAACGCCCCAGTGTGAATGCACCCTTACTGAGGTGCACAGGATCAATGCATATGCAGACAATGCCATCTTTCTTGACTACTGCTGCCATGGCAGACACCCAGGGGGTAGCCTCCTGCACTGATGCAATGATACCCAGTCTAGTCATCCTTTCCAACTCTTGCAAGACTTTATCTTTTACAGCCAGTGGGATCCCTCAAGGAACACACACGGTAGGATGTATTGTTTCATCTAAGCACATGTGATACATGACTGGAAGCTTACCAACAGTGTCAGTTCGAAATAAGTCCTCACAAGGCTCTCAGGAGCCAATTGTTGTACAACATGTACTTCTGGACTGAGTTGTATTAGATTTAAGCCCATACTGTCTGGTAAGCCTAGCAGGCTCTTCACATTTCTATCTACAATGTGGAATAGCGGCTATCAGGTTTACTTTATTTGACTGATCAATTTTAGCTTTGGCGTCAATGTTGTGCAATGTGGATAAGAACATGACAATGCATTTGGCACCAATGTCAATTTTCAACTTGACATGTTTGTTGCACACTGTTGAGAGTGTGGTAAATATTTCTCCCTTATTTGCAATTAGGTCTACACTTTCACAATGAAAACAGTTTTGGTGATCATCACTTTCCACTTCATTAATTCTGTGCACATTTTGTTGTTTAGTATGACTAGATGGTGTCATCCACACACTTCTATTTTGAGGCTTGGACCTACAACATTTTGTAAAATGTATCCATTTGTTGCACGAGTTACACCTTTTTTTAAAAGCCGGACACTTGTTGCGCTCAGTAGCGTGTTCACTACCACATTTGCTGCATTGCCTTTTGTTTTGTTGCACCACAAACACTTCTACCTCTCTTTTTAGTTCCTTTGTGATCCTTTCAGAATGTTCCAACAACATACATATTCTGATGGCTGATTCCAGTGTCAAATCTTTCTCCCTGAACAACTGAACACGAACTGCATCATTGTAGATCCCACATACAATCCTGTCATGTATCAGTTCATCTGTTAGTGCACCAAAATCAATTTTTTTTTAGCCAGCAGTCTCAGTGTAGCTGCATAGGATTGTATTCCTTCATCGGGTTTCTGAGCCATCAGGTGATCTGCTGCTCCATAGAGAACAATGGGTGGTCTGATCGGGTCCGCCTAAAAAGAGGACCCGTTCGGTCTACTGGTGTGAAAGGGGCCTAAAACAAAATTTGACTGTGAAAAAAGCCCCTGTGACAGAGGACCAGCAGTGTTAATTCCGTCGACTAAATTAATACTATTTTAGTTAACTAAAATACAACTAAAACTAAAACAATTGGGATGACTAAAATATGACTAAAACCAAAATGGCATTTTAGTCAAAAGAATAAAATACGACTAAAACTAAAATGGTATTTTAGTCAAAAGACTATGATGAAAACTAAAGTGAAATTTGACATTAAAATTAAAACTGCACTACCACATAATAATATGTAGGGGGCATCTACTAAGCTGCTAAAAGGAAAAAAAAAGAAAAAGGCTTATTTTTTTGTACGTGCCGTTGCTTCAGTTGTACTGTGCCATTACCGGTGGCTCCCGCACACATGCGCTGTGATTGGCCGGAGCCGCGACACCCGGAATTAATCCCCGGGGAAATGCGGCCGCCGGAGCAGTGAACGAGGACCACTGCAGGGGCTTCGATCTCAGGTAAGTCATTCATAATGAGCTAGTATGCTATGCATACTAGCTTATTATGCCATTATCTTGCAGGTTTCTTTTTTTTTTAGAATTGTTAACGAAGGTTTACAACAACTTTAAAGGTAATAAATAAATGGGAGATAAGTGACTGATGGAAACAATTTAAACCCATTGGAAAAACAGTACAAACTTCATTGAAACATGGTATATCCAAAATATATGGAATATTGACAGAATTGGATGGACAAGAGACACCCTCTTATATAAAGAAATGGGAAAAAGAAATAGGTACGAAAATAGAGGAACAACAAGTGGAAAGAATGATAGGAGCAGTATATAGTTATACAACAGACATAAACACAATAGAAATGAACTACAAACTACTGTCAAGATGGTATTTAACCTCAGATAAAATCCACAAATATCAATCGAACAAATCCCCACTGTGCTGGAGGGAATGTAAGCAGAGGGCCACAATGATGCACATATGGTGGGAATGCCTGAAAATCAAGCAATATTGGCAAGAAGTTGTGGAATATATAGAAGAGATAACTGGAAAAAAGATAACTAACACCTGGCAGATGTGCCTATTTCATGAAGTTAAAAACCTAAAAAAAACAATACGGCAAAACTTTAATCCCAGTATTGTTAAATGCCGCAAAAAGATTAATTCCAAAGAAGTGGTTGAACACAAAAGAGCCAGACATAAGGGAATGGTTTAAGATAATCGAATATTATAATAAAATGGAATATCTATGCAGCAGAGAAAAAGGACAACCAGAAAGATACAACAGTACCTGGGGAAAAAGGAAAATTTTCAAAACCTCTGAGAGATACCTGTAAAAAATGACTGAGAGCAGAGGGCCTGAATAGGTTTAGAAGTAAGGAGAGCAGAGAAAAGACCAAGGGGAGGGTGGAGGGAGGATGAGGGAGAGGGGTTAGAATGCACCAGGAGGAAAGGGACATACAACTAGCTCTTCTCCCTTCCCAACTAATCAGTCTGACACTCTTCCTTCTCCTTCTGTAAACATGTTCCTTCTTAGCACATGAGCATTGAGAAGCGTCTAATTGGCTTGTAGCACTGCCCCAAATTCTACCAGTCTGAGTGATGCTGTAAACCCATACCTGCAGTTCATAATGTTGTTAAGATTTGACAGTCTTTATTAATCCCTAATATAGGTCTCCAATTGCAGCTCATTGTGATTCTAAATTCATCTGCTCCAGCCTTGAGGAAGGGGAGGCCTTTCCCCCTGAAACGCGTTGGCTTTACTTGATGGTCTTCACCAATAAACATTTTAAAAAGACCTCTGAGTGATATGAACTTATTTTACTGGGTGCTCGTCAATAACCACACCAGAGTTTGTCATCTGCTGCTGTACAGGGGAATTCAAGAGGCTAATACTTAGTCAACTTGAGGTTGCTTTATAAAATACAAGCAATTAATAATTTTGTAATAGGCACATACCCTCATGAATTTGTGTTTTTTTCTATAGTCTACAATTAAGTATACGTTTGTGGAGTCTAGTGTTGGCGTTCCTTTTAAATACAGGAGCTTACAGTATATTATGTGTCATAACATGATTCACAAACAAAATATTTCCCCAGGAAATTCCCTTTAGGTTTTGTGAGGCCCTAATGAGACAATCCCATCTTCCCAATGGCTTAGGGCCACCCACCAAGGAAGCTTGTGCTAGCAAATAATTGCCTAGTTAAAAATCTACCTAGACTTCCTATAAACTAGGCAAGTTCCTTTAGAACTCTTAAAATACTTTAGCAGTTAGCACTGTTTTCTCCTATTCTCCTTTTCTTCATAAAACAGGCCTATCCATATTTTAGTGGGATTTTAAACACAGCACAATAAATAAATGGAGCCCGGGATTAGGCAACGTTTACATACATTAAACCACAAGAATGAAGTCCATTAAAGCTTTTATTGAGAGCTGTGAATCAAGAGTGGTGAAATGTCATCAACTCAACATACTTTTTGCAAGCAAAATAAATTTCTATTAAGATGTTATGAGATTTGGCTAATTCCTTGAAATTAAAGTATCTCTCGTCTGATGAGAAGTCACGCAGGCACATATTTGGATCACAGTATTATCTTGGAAGGACAGGGACAACCATTGTAAAGGATTCTGGTGTAAAGAGAGCGTTTCGACCCCCACATAATGCTCAAAATAGGTGATCCATGTATGTGCAGGCCACGTCTCTATATGCTGTAAAAAACTCACGGCGCCTACAGTATTCCATGTTTTAAAGTGTATTCGAACCCAAAACCAAATTTTGTTAGCAATGTTTTTGGCAATGCTCACTTACTGCACTGTATTAATGTTTAGAAGCACATAGAGGATAGCTGGAGAAAAAACGATACCACTGTTTGAGTTGCGGTTAAATAACAGACAGTTATAGGAATGTTGGCAGGAGCAGTCTGCTGTCTCCACTGCAGGTAGTGCTCAACCAGAGCGACAATGCAGGGTGGGAGAAAGTCATGAGGAATAGGGTTCCTCTATTTTTCCCTGAGTCATTGGGGCAGTGATCTGATTGGATGCTGGCCTCCCATGTGACTCTGGTGGCCATCTTAGGTGTGGCAGAGTCTATTTAAGACCCTGGGTTTGGCGCACTCTATGCAAGTGGGTACCGTATGGAAAGGTACCCACAGTACTAGCAGTAGGGACATTTTCCTGACTAGGAGGGAAAGGGTAGGGTTACATCTCTCTGGTTACCTTCCTGATTGGGACCAAGAAGGCCAGGCCTAATTCTGTTCCCTCTCAAGGGATGCTATCGGTTCGGCTGGAACCTACTTCTTCACATTACTGGAAACTGTGAGTGTGCCCGGCTGGGTAGTTGTCGCACCGGGTTATTGTGAACTGCTGCTGCCTTACTTCAATATAAGTCTTTTATTGCAACTGGCTGTGTGAGTTATTTATGCCCCACCACGCTGCACCTCCACCTATAGTTACACTGGAACTCCGGTAAGATCAATAGGTATTTTATGTACTTACAGAAAATATTTTTGGCCTGAAAAGAAACCCCAATGTAGTCACCACATCTGAAAACTGGTGTAAGGGATATCGAATGCAGGTATCCAGTGGCAGCAGGAAGGACCAGTTCAGTGTAGCTGTACTTAGGAATCTGGAATCAGACTAAGTATGATTAAAATTAAAGTTTATTAATGCATATAACACCTATCCATCACCAACAAACCATAAGTATAGTAAAAGTGAAAAATAAACATGACCATTAAGCAAAACCAAACCAAAACCATAACTATATTACACTATATACAAATGGAGGGAAGCTGACATAAACAGGGCATGACCAGGACTGGGAATGGAAACAAGGGGAACAGGGATGGGGTAACAGGATACAGGGACTTGGATGCATGGTACAGGATAAGGCAAACATCAGGATAATCAGCGAGCAGGTACAGTATATGACTAACATGCGAACCGCTGAAGCAAATCAAGAGAGGGATAAAATACCATCTCAGCAGCCAACATCAGGTGGAGCTTAATTACTGGGATCTGCTAGCAACTGGGAGAGACACACTGGTGGCCACTGGAACTGTGCCCTACAGCTCTGGGAACCACCGTGCCACCAGCAGGTGAACCTGTAGTACCCATAACTTTGGTAGCCTCCAGCTGGATACTTGACTAAGGAAGGTGAACTGTGTATTTCTGTAGTGTGCCACTGGAAGATAAAATACCAGCACTGACTTCCTGAGAGCTAGTATTTACATAGACTTGCTAAGTGGCACCTCCGAAATTTGGAATCCTTCATGTGAAGGATATATATATATATATATATATATATATATATATATATATATATTCAGCAACCTAGTACTGTACATTGAATGTCCATTTCCACATTTGTACAGAAAATGTTACATATTTTTTTTCAAAATGCCAATAAAATTATCAACATTAAATAATTGTAAATGTAGACGTTTTTAGGGATCCCTTTTAGGTCATTATTTTATTTATATATATATATATATATATATATATATTCAGAAACCTAGTACTGTACATTGAATATCCATTTCTACAGAAAAATATATATATATATATATTTTTTCAAAACGCCAATAAAATTATCAACATCAAAGTAGTTGTAAATGTAGATGTTTTTTCCTACCTTAATGCATTCCCTATGCAAATTGTGCATACCTACCTATTTTCAGATCCCCCTGGTCTGGTCAGGTGATCTCCTGTTTCAGCCAGCTGTGGCTGCAGTAGAGAGGAGTGAGCTTGGAATTTATTAAAACGGTACACCAAGCAAAAAGTCTTATAAATTCTTTAAAATAAAATGTAAACCCATGTTTAGGTAAGCAAATTAGTCAGCTATTGTTAATCATTCTAATACTGCTAAGTGTAGTCTAGACATCTAGGCTTTATTAACCCCCAGTTATAAAGGAGTTAAGATGATATGTTTAACATGTAAAAAAGTATGAAAACCCATTAGGGATCCCTTTTAGTTCGTTCTGGAAATCTATACAGGTAAATGTATACATTCATGCTTGCCTACCTACAAAGTGCCTGGAATATTTTCTTAATAAATAACGTCAGCACACATCAATGTTCCCTTATTTTCTCTTTAGTTGTAGAGATGAAACAAAGTTGTACAAATGTTACTGGTCTTGCAGGTCTTCCAAAGGCCACACAGTGTTTTGAGTTCTAAAATAATCCTTATTACAGAGGACTGGCTACATAATGTTGCCTTTGTATCAAAGGCCCTTTTTTCCATGGCGCAGACGTCAGATATCAAAAAGGTTGAATTCACCTTTGATATAGTGTCAACAAAAACCTGAATGCTGTAATTTTAACCAATTTTCTCCAGTCTCTCATCCACTCCTGTGTCGTCTCTATCAAGGTTTTTAGATTTTTTTTTTTTCGTTTGCTGGGTCAGTGTTGCAAGCTGATGTAGTACAGAAGACAGTGGAGTACTGTGAACGCTTATCCCCCCCTCCTTTTCTATTTACACCCCAGCAACATCAAAGGCCTAGTTATTCCATCTTCCCGTGGGTTCCTATGGCCAGACTCAACTACACAGTTCAAAAGTGCACGTTTTAGAGACTGGCGACAGCTAACTCGTCCCTGCCGTGGTTTATCACACCAGACTGGTGCGACAAGATCTCTGTAACTTGGGCAGTATGACCAACTTCCTCCTTTCCTATCTGAAGCTCATTATTCCGAAGAGAAGATAATACTTCTTCCTTTTTTTTTCTGAACCTTTTTTTTCATCTCCTGTCTGGTGCTTCTCTGTGTCAAAATTCCTTCCTTTTAGACAAATATTTAATCTCCAACAATCTTCCTGTAAGATCATGTGGCTTTAACCGCCGTGTTTGTTTTAACTTGTAACAAAGTCCAGCTTTTTATTTTTATTAATTTTTATGTGATCCAAAAATATAATTGCAAAAATTTGGAAGTTTTGAATAAAAAAAATAATAATAGGGAATTTAGCATGAATACTTAATGAAGAAATATATTTGGTTAGGCCTCAGCTAATGCAATGGAATGCATTTAATTAAAGGTTCTATTTTAGGGAATGGTGTTTTGAAAAACATATTTTGAGTTCTGGTAATTGCTGGGCCAATTTCTATGGTAAGGTTAGAGGGGCTAAAATGATTTTGATATACATTTATGGATATTTTGCAACTTCAGTTATAACAGAAATAGAAAAAAATGAGGTACAGACCATATGGAGGAGGTATCATGAGGTACAGCTAGAGACCAAGCCATAGAGAGTTATTATTATTATTTTTTTGCAGGATTTATACAGCGCCAACAGTTTATGCAGAGCATTACAATATAAAAAGGGAGACAGTACAGTTGCAATACAATAAAATAAAAAGAGGGTTAAGAGGGCCCTGCTCCTAAGAGTTTACAATCTAATAGGGTGGGGCAAGTGGTACAAAAGGTTGGGGGATGAGCTGATGGAAGTGATAAAAGATTAGCTGGAAGTGTGATAGGCTTCCCTGAAGAGATGCGTTTTCAGGGATCGTCTAAAGGCAGCCAGAGTAGGAGATAGATTGAGGTAGAGAGTTCCAGGGGATGGGAGACGTTCTGGAGAAGTCCTGGAGACGAGCATGGGAGGAGGAGACAAGGGAGCTTGAGAGAAGCGGAGAGGATGGTTTGGGTGATATTTAGAGAGAAGAATGGTGATGTAGCTTAGGGCAGAATTGTGAATGGCTTTGATGATGAATAATGATGGCACCTTAGTTCTGCTTGGTGAAGGAAGCTGAATGCCATGGACCTAGTATACAAGGGGTACGTGGTCCCAACTCTGTGGCAGTCCCTAGGAGAGGAGGTGCAAAGGGAAGGCTTAAAAAATATTTGTTTTTCTGCACTTAAATAACAGCTACAGAATGTCTACTCTTGTGTATGGTGTTCCCATGCCAAAGAATTCTGCTAATATGTCAAATGTGTTGTCAGATGTCACAGAACTTTTGCAAAGTTACAGTAAAGTGCATTGTATGCATTTTATGGGTGGACCTTCCCTTATTCTTAAATATTAAAAACTATGGTAAAGGGTGTTGAAAGGTCATGGAACCCATGGCCAGGAATTTGTCGGAATATGGCGGAAGGTTCCATCAACAGCAGGTGAATTGTTGTCATATCCAGAAGAAGCAGGGCAGGGACTTGCGCCAACACCTAGCCAGTCACAAGCCCCCTTACATGCATGCCTAAGCTAAGGGCAGATGGATTCCAGGAAGCAAATGCTACATGAATCATGGGCCCTTCTTTAAGCAGGCCACGGCTAGAAATGCTAGGGGACATTTTTTAAAGTGATTTACCAACAAAATAAAGCATGGAGACACAGATGGGCAGGTTTGTTTTCAATATTAAAAATTGTTAAATCGTGTTTCAGTTTGTGTTACTCAAATACAGTTAAATTCCCCTTTATGGAAGAAATGAAGTTGGATGGGTCTGCAGCAGCCCTGAAATCAAGTCTTAAGCCCCGTACACACGATCGGATTGTTGGCTGACAAAATCGTGGAATGTTGTCAGAAGGGCATTGGCACAAACTTGTCTTGCATACACACGAACACACAATTGTTGGCCAACAATTATGAACGTAGTGACGTACTACGTGTTTTTTCAGCTCTTTAGCGCCACCCTTTGGGCTCCTTCTGCTAATTTCTCATTAGTAGAAGTTAAGTGAGTGTTGATTCGCACTTTTCATTTTGCACTTTCAGTTTGCGCTTTTCAGTTAGTTTCTGAACGGCTGTTCGTCAACCAGACATATTGTGGAATCGGAGGAGATGAGGTGTTATTTATTATTGGCCTTGGAGTTATTGCTTTGACATTATTTTTTTGGTTGAATAATGATTTGATTTGGTATATTTTCTATATTTTTGGATGCATAGAATGCACTTTTTGGTTAAGTTATATTGGCAAATAGCATGTCTAATTTTATTTGTTTTCTTTTTTTAATGCACAATAAAAAAATTGTGTAGAATAATACTTGGCTATGTGTTTTACTTCAAATGACAGTTTGGGAGTCGGCAGTTACATTAAAAAAAATATAATGTAAAATTGAAAAGGGACACCAACATAGTTGTATCTTTGATCTTAAAAACTATGGGATAATGGTGGTGTTTTAACTTTCCCAAATAAAAAAATAAAAAAGCATAATAATATTATTCTTGATATCACTAGAAAAAAAAATCCTTTGAAAATTAGTTTGCAATAACTCCATCAGTATCACCAGCAAAGCAGCTTCATTATTATCCCATTAAAGAAGAAAAGAATTATGCGCTGCATTTCGAGATTTCATAACTTGCCACGTCACGAATGTTAATTCTCCATTACGAGCGCTAGTTTACAAGACCGGCCGCTTCTGGCTCGTCCTTGCTTCCGAGCATGCGTGTTTGTACTTTGGACTTTTGTCCGACGGACTTGTGTACACACGATCGGAAAATCCAACAACACACATTTGTCTGCGTAAAATGTGAAAACCTGCTAGCCAACACATGTTGGCGGAAAGTCCGACAACAATTGTCCGATGGAGCGTACACACGGTCGGATTTACCGACAACAGCCTGTCATCACACATTTCCCGTTGGAAAATCCGATCGTGTGTACGAGGCTTTAGAGGATTTTAGAAGTGAACACCAAGTGCTTCCTTTAAAAGTCTGTGTAATGAAGGCCTTCTGTGAATATGAAGTTTCCTTTCTATTTGAATTACCCAGAGGGGGTGTTGATGGCTATGTTGATTAGAAGACACAGTAGATCTCTGGACGAAACCTATTTACTAGCACTCCTGACATCTGATGTTCTTACTTTCCATCAATGACATCTGTTGAGCAAACTCTGCAGAATAAACAGTGCTCGCCTAAAAACAAGAATGATTTGTATTTCACTCTGTGGTCTGCTTCTCATTATTATGTTGATTTTAACGATTTACATGGTAAAGTAAACTTTTTATTTTCCGCACAGGACAGAGTCTGGCATTTGGCCAGCCCAGCCAATGCGTATATAACTCTAAAATGTAGGTCATGAAAAATACACAGCTGAGCAAAAGTGGGTAAAGAAAAATATTTTTGTTATTCATTACAGCCAATCAGATTTTAGCCGCCATGCCCTGCGCTAGCAGATCGCTAGATGAGATCTGGTAGCTTTTGGCAACACAGACTATGGGGTTTAATTATATACAGTAATACAGCAATTTAATATGAACATATCTTAGGTAAGAAGTTGCAAGGTGTTTTCTATTTTCTCATAACTTTTTTTCAATAGATTTTAATACTACGGAATGTGAAAGAGATCAGATTTATGTCAACATTCTTGGACTGCAATTATAACTTTGCATTAGGGCAGCCATATTTGTTACATATGCAGGCTCTTGTATCTTGCTGATCCTCTTAAGTAGCGGTATACACTAGTAGAATTTTGAACAAAAATGTGTACGAATATTCACAGGAAAATTCTTAGAACATTTAAATGTTGTTTTGTTTTGGAATGAATGGTTTTTACCGAGTGACAAACCACATACACTGTTATGCCGCGTACACACGGTCAGAATTCTCGTCGGAAAAAGCTCTGATGGTTTTCCAGTCGGAATTCCAACGGAATTTCGCTCAAACTGTCTTGCCTACACACGGTCACACCAAATTACGACGGTCAATAACACCACGGCATACAACACGTTCGACTGCACTATAAAAGGGAAGTTTAATACTTCTGAGCATGCGTCAAATTGTTTCCGAGCATGCGGCGGAATTTTGCGTGTCGGAATTGCATACGTCGGAAAAATTAAGAACAGGTTCTCAATCCAAAGTCCGTCGGAAATTCCGACAGAAAAAGACAGACGGGCATACACACGGTCGGAAAATCCGATGAAAAGCTCCCATCGGAAATTCCGACCGTGTGTACGCGGCATTAGAAAGTCATACATACAAAAAAGAATTTCTATCCTGCTTCTTCGACTTTCTCGTCACTGCAGTTGAAAACGAACATCAATTTGACCCAACTAATGATTGCAAAAATTATTGAATGTTGTTAAAAATACATTGTTAGATTTTTTTTTTCATTCAGTCTGTGGGCTGTGGGCTTTATCCATGCTGTATTGTATGGTGTGACAGACCTAGCCGGGACACGGGCTGTTGGAGGGGACTGAGTGCGAGCCTGCTGCCTTGCGACTATGGGCCCTGGCATTTGGGGGAACAGTGCTCTTTGAGCTGCAAGCCTGGGACCCCTGAGCTGGTGATACTTGGATTCAGGTCCATGCTGGCCCCCCAATACACATAGAATCTGTATGTGTATTTGGCATATTAGCAAGAGACGCTAATGACATGAACTCCAGCCACCTGTGTTATGTAATTGAGTATAGTCTGGCTTGTAGAAGTGTTTCACCTATTGTTGTGTGGCTAATTAACCCTGCAATTGAATGAAGGAGCCCAGTGTTGATTAAGATAATTAGCTCATGCTAATTAGGTTAGGCTTGAGTCATCTGTCAACTGTATATAAGTGTGACATGTCAAATAAAGATTCATTCCTGATGTAGCCTACACTGGTGTTGTCTGGTGACTGGGTGGGCTAAAAGGGTCTTGGATTGTGTGGTACCGGACGGAGGAAGCATTTACGGCGGACATCTTGGGTACGAGGTCCGTCACATATGGATTGACAAATCTTTCGGCTGGCCTCAGAAGCTGTCAGAATATCCGAACAGCAGCTGCATTTGATTGGATACAGCTGCTGTTTGGCTGACAATTTTAAGGCTAGACATGTGCACTGACAAAAAATTTGTTCATTTTCGTTTTTGTTTCATTTGTTTTTTTACTTTTTTGGAAATTCGGAAAATCGAAAATTTTGAAATTTTGAAATTCTGAAATTCGAAAATTCGGAAATTCATGAATTTTCACATTTCTATTTTTCGGATTTCCGAATTTCCGAATTTTTCGGATTTCCGAATTTCGTATTTTCGGATTTCCGAATTACGTATTTCCGAATTTCCGAATTTCGTATTTTCGGATTTCCAAAGTTCATATTTTCGGATTTCCGAAATTCCGAATTTCAAATTTCGAATTTCCGAATTTCAAATTTTTGAATTTTCGAATTTCAAATTTTTGAATTTCCGGAATTTCAAATTTTAGAATTTCCGGAATTTCAAATTTTTGAATTTTCGAATTTCCGAATTTCTAATTTTCGGATTTCCGAATTATCAAATTTCCGAATTTTGGATTTTTGGTTTTTCGGAATACTGAATTTTCGTACTTTCGGAATTCGAGAATTCAAAGATTTGAAAATCCCAAAATTTGAAAATCTGAAAAAAAGAAAGAAAATAAGTTTAATTATTAACTAACTATTAAATTAACGAGTACGAATTTATCTGAAGTTACGAATTATCTGAAATAATGAATGTCGCATCTAAACAAATGGAATGGAACAAATTAATAATCAATAATAATAAATAATTAATAATAAAAAGGTTTTATTATTATTATTGTTATTTATTATTATTAGATCATTACGGCATTCGTTATTTCAGATAATTCGTAACTTTGGATAAATTCGTACTCGTTACGTTCACTAACAGACAAATTTGAAAGGGAATTCCAATACCTATAATTTAACAGTTAGTGATTATTTAGAATTAAACAGATTTTCTTTCTTTTTTTCAGATTTTCTGATTTTCTAATTTTCAAATTTCGGAATTCCGAAAATCCGAAATTCGGAATTCGGAAATTCGAAAATCCGAAAATTTGAAAATTAGAAAATCCGAAAATTTCGGAAATCCGAAAATTTGAAAATTCGGAAATTCAAAATTCGGAAATCCGAAAATTCAGAAATTCGAAATTCAGAAATTCAAAAATCCGGAAATTCGTAATTTCGGAAATTCGGAAATTCGGAAATTCGTAATTTCGGAAATTCGGAAATTCGAATTTCGCAAATTTTGAAATTCGAAAATTCGGAAATTGAAAAATTAGGAAATTCGGAATTAACGAATTTATCAAAATTCGTTAAAAAACGAATTAGGAACTAAACGAATTGCACCCTATTGCCGGCAACGGCACCGTCCGAATCAGTGCAAAGCAAACTTTGCGGTGCCGCACCGATTCCCAAAAGTAGATCCTGCACTAATTTTGGTGACTGTTGGGACGATTTCAATAGACATCTGTGCATGAACCCGCACAGATGTCTTTTAAATTGCCCCCAAAGTCAGACTGAAATTCCGGTTTGAAATCGTGCAACTTCAGCAAGTTCAAAGTTCAGTGTGAACCCGGGCTAATACACACTCAGTGCTCCTGGTATAGGGATACCGTGTTATACACTGCCTGGGCTTTAGGTCACATGAATGAGCTTGAAAATGGCTGGTTTTATTTGTTTATTTTTTCTGGCAAGTAAGAGATCATTTTTTTTTGGTAATTTGTGTGTATTTTAATGGCTTTAACGACTAAAAGTTATGACAAAGCTAAGTTCTGGCAAATACATGAATAAATTATGAGATGAAGATAACCTGAATCAGTAAATATGTAAAAAAAAAGAAAAAAAATATTAAAAAAAGAAAATAGAATATTATTTAATATCTTTTCATATACTGTCACTGTATATATATATACTTTATATATGTATGTATATATATATATATATATATATATATATATATATATATATATATATATATATATATATATGTATATATATATATATATATATATATATTTAATAACTTAATTTTCCAAAAAACTTGCCATACCTCTAGATACCTTGGACTGTATACCTTGACTATATACGAAAAATAAAAAATAAAAGTGCTAGTTAAAGTAGCACAGTGCTGAATAGCTAAAAATGCCCTGGTCATCAGGGGGTAAAACATTCCAGAGGTCAAGTGGTCAATATCTATTCTAAATATTGCTATGTAATGAAAACAAAGCCTGATAAGTAATAATAATATCAATTTACATTTCACAGATTTTGTAATTGTGCCTTTAGAAATGCCTTTTCTATACACTTCTAATGAAAAACCGTATAAGCAAATGTTCTCACATAACATTTAAATTTAAAATCTAAAACAAATGTGTATACAGTGGAACCTCAGATTATGAGCATAATCCGTTCCAGGAGAATACTCGTACTCCAAAGTACTTGCATATCAAAGCGAGTTTCCCCATTGAAGTCAATGGAAACGAAAATAATTAGTTCTGCATTGACTTCAATTGCATGCAATGCAATACCGCATGCGGCCAGAAAGGGGGGGGGGGCGCCGGAGAGCCTCGGAAAGGCCAGAGGACACCTCGGCTGACCTCGGCAAACCTCGGAAAGACTCCGTTCCTGAGGTTTGCCGAGGTTAGCCGAGCTGTTTTCGGTCCTTTTTGTGCATTTTCCGGTTTCCCCCCACCTCAGACCAAACGTGATACTGCACACGCTTTGGCCTTAATCCTGCTCGTTTTTCGAGACAAGGCTCGCAATCCGAGTTCCGATTTTTTAAAAATACAGTGCTCGTATTGCGAAACGCTCGTTAACCGCGTTAATCGCAATCCGAGGTTCCACTGTATATATGTGTGTGAGTGACTACTTTGAATATCTGAATTTGGTCCTCAGCACTGGCTGTTAGTATTGGACTGATTATGCTGGTAGCTGTCCTGCTATCTGCCTTTGATTTGAACATACATAGAATGGTATTAAACCCAAAACCAAAAATGTAATACATTGCAGCTTACCAATTATCAGATATGGTGGCTGCATTTGTTTTATTTTTTTATGCTTTTTTCCTTTTGTCTTCACTCGATGATCTGGGAAGTAACACCCCTCTTGTATTAGAGTGCCCCCACTCTGGATGAAGGAGCAACAGAGACACCTTTGGACAACAGCATTGTCAGTCAAGGGGGAGGGGGAGGAGTGTTACATTTACAAGCAGATTTATATACACAGATTATAGATGAACTCCAGACCATACTTTATAAGCAGTTACAGCAAACAGTTTTTTCATTTTGGGATAAAAGTTTTACATAAATAAATAAATATATAAAACCTGATCATTGTAAGCACCCCTGTCACTAGTAAATGGTTTGTTTCATCCCTCTAACTGCTACATCTGCAAGATATGTTGTGCTTATGGAAAACAACAAACTTACTGGCCAGATCACCAGGTGAAATGAAAGGAAAGAAAGCCTAAAAAAGAAAACGAATGCAGCCATTACATCTAAGAAACCATAAACTGCAATATATTAAATGTTTGCTTTTGGGTTTTATACCACATCCAAATACGGATCAATAACAGCAGGGGGACCTTATCACAATTTTTCTATGGCGAGTCAGGATCAGTAGTAACAACCCTGGTTTTACATCAGTATCTGAGCTTGCAAATGCTCTTTTGGCTAAATGGGCATAGATTCCCATAGACACCCTCCATATTCTTGCAGAAAGCTTTCCCAGCAGAGTGGAGGCTGGTGTAGCTGCAACTGGGGAGGGGTAATATGTATCACCATAGTCTCAGGATTAGATGTCCAACAGATGCATATAGATGTGATGGTCACACAAACATTTGGCCATATAATGTATTAATAATATTATGTTGCCAAAGCAAGTAAAAGTAAAGTCTTGTGTGTTATATATACTGTATTTATTGGGGTATAACATGCACTTTTTCACCCTGAAAATCGTGTGCAAATAACGTGTGCGTGTTATTCACCAATACTTACATTTTAGCTGCCTCGGAGGGGACAGGGAAGGGGGGCAGGGCGAGCGCTGTCAGATTACCTACAGTGAGAATCTCCTGTTTACTTGGCGGCCTTTGTAATAGGAAGTCCCATCTCCTGGGCCACCATTGGACCACTGTTCTGGCCGTCATAGGAGATTCTCACTGTATGTAATCTGTCCACGCTCATCCCACCCCCTCCCTGTCCCTTTTAGGCTGAAGATGGGCATCAATCAGGCTGCACTGAAGGCAATGTTGAGGCTGCATTGATGTGGACTGATGAGGCTGCATTGATAGGGGCACTTGTGAGGCTGCAGATGGGCAATTGATCAGGCTGCATTGATGTGGACTGATCTGGCTGCATTGATGGCACTTGTGAGGCTGCAGATGAGCATTGATCAGGCTGCATTGATGGCAATGGTGAGGCTGCAGATGGGCACTGACCCTTATTTTGCTTCAAAGTTCCTTATTTAAAATTTATGTATTTTTCCTGAAACTTCCTTTTTAAAATGAATGTGCGTGTTATACGCCAATGAATAGAGTATATATAGTAGCCCAGCTAAATATTTTTGTAGCTAAAACGGCAGGCCAAACAAAGCTAACTTCTGATAGGTTACTGTAATGTTCAAAGTGCCTGATGTATAACAAGTATGTATAATGTAAAATTAGCTCTGCAGCATCAGAATCCCCATGCTTCCCGGAAATAATATTACTGCAGGCAGTCAGGCAATGGTATTCTCCAATGTTGGATGAGAGATTTGCCTGGTAACGCCTGTCCAAAACGTTAAAATAATTTGAAGAAAAATAAGCCAGGGATTTTAGAATGTTTCGACCTTGACTGAAATGTTATAGACCTTGTTTGGTCAATTTAATAAAAAATTGTATACAGCATTGAGTATATGATTGATATTGATTAGTGTCATCGGGAAGGGGCGTTTAATAGACAAAGATACAATGTCTTCCTTCTGTTCTATAATTTTGTTGAAAGGTTGCTGAGAAATGAATGAAAGGAATTGATTCTTGCTACCATGAAAGCTTGGGAAGAAAAGTAACGTGCCCCCAGTCAATCAGTGTCTTTCTGCTTGGTGATGACTACAGACCAGTATGCGATTCCCAGTTACTGAGCTGGTAACTTTGTCTTTCAGTACACAAATTAAAATATGATATGGTTATCTTGCCTTGAGGACCCACACCATGCAATTTTTTTATTCTGGTTCTCATGTGCGAGAATTTCTGAAAGAGCCCTAAATGTTGCACCAATCACACAATAATTTTTGTTACTTGTTGTGACATATTGTTGGTGGTTACATTGTTATTTATTTATACATTTATAGGTGTATCATATATATATATATATATATATATATATATATATATATATATATATATATATATATGTAGTTATTATTTACTCTGATTTGGAATATCTACAGAGTGGAATTTTATATCAACTTTACTATATTTTTTGGTTTGCCCAATAATGGCCTATAGGAAGAGCAGATAGATTTTTTATTTTTTTTTTACCTAATTGGGGTAAGGTGGAGGAGCATTACAGATTCTCCCCCTTCAATTTGAAGCTGGGTATGGGTTTTTTCCACAATGTTCACGTATACACAGCATACTTAAACATTATAGGGTCTATCTATTAGTGTACTTTTCTTCAGCACTCCCAGGTCCAGGTTAGCTGAAGTCACTCTAACCCCTGTCACTACAAACTTCCCCATCACTTCTTTTGTGTTAGGCAGGGTTTTCAACCGCCAGTAAATTTACTGACAGTATGTAAAAATTGCAGGGTTGCCAACCGCCAGTAAATTTACTGACAGTTTGTAAAAATCAGTGATTTTTTTTTTTACAATTGCCAGTAAATATCAGGAGCTGATAATTTCATGCTGTGTTGACTTTTTAAGTGTAAATCAAGCAAATTACTTTGTTGTAGGTATTGTCAGCGTTTCCATATCAAGTTTATATTGTTCAAATATTCACTGTGTTAGTTTTCAATAGGAGTTCTGTAATTTCTCAGGTTGCATGTGCTCCGCCAGTAAATTTTCCACGTTTTGTCAGTAAAAAATGCTGCAGGAGGTTGGCAACCTGCGTCTCTCCTCTTTGATCATTGAGTGGCCACCAATGATCCATATACAAGGGAGTTCCATTGTCCCACCAATTCATTCTGGGCATTTTACAGATACTGGGAATGGCCTGGGGAGTATATTCTGTACAGCACATGTGCTACAGGCAGTGAAAACAAAGTAAATAAATGCTACTAACCAGGGGACAATGTTTTTAGGCAGTAGAGTTTCCAGATTTTAGGCAATAGAAACTCCAGATGCCCTACCTCTTAGCAATTGTTATTTCCAGACTATTTCTACTTTAGGTAAATGTATGCCTCAAGCTGATTAAGTCTCTTCAAAGTAAAGGGGTACCCTCATCCTGTTGATAGCAATATTGATATAGCTAAGGGTTACTACCACTAAACCCTCAGCATATGGAAAATGGACTATCTCGGTACCCAGAAAGTAACACAAATTTATATAAGATTGATTAAAAAAAGGACACGTATCCATACACATAGAACAAGCACCCCATTTTACCCCTTTTGGCTGCTGGGTAAGCAACAAAAAGACCCCCTTTTTCCCCCCATTACCAATGTCTATTACCATGTATTTGTCAATTGATTATTTGTTGCATTGTCTTCACTACAAATTGTAGTAATTATTTCCTCCTGAGGAAGCGGTTGTAACCACGAAACATGTAGAGGATTGGTTGTACATCAAGAATTAATTACACCCTGCATCCTTAGAACTTACCTGGGGATACCATACCACCAGCAAATATCTATGCAATATAAATGTTGTTGCAAGTATTGCTTGTTCTATGTGTATGGATATGCGTCCTTTTTAATCAATCTTTGTACAAATAAAATGTAAAAACTTTTTAATATAAATTTATGTTACTTTCTGGGTACAGAGATTGTTCATTTTCCATATGATGAGGGTTTAGTGGGTGTAGTCCTTAGCTATACCAATATTATTTCTACTTTAAAGTAGAATTAGATTAAAAAAAGCAGTGTATATTTACTGCACCCCCTCTGTGCTGTGAGGATGTGACTCCCGTGTGCATTCGCAGGACTGACTTCATCGTGGGCCAGCCAATCAAGCACCTGAAGAATCCAAACCCGGAAGAAAGACTGGGAGAAAATGGAACCACCCTTAACAGTGGAGACTAGGGATGGGCCCGGTGTTCGATTCGAACCCATGTTCGAATCGAACATCAGCCGTTCGTCCACTCGTCGAGCCCAGAATTATGTGGGCCGTTCGCATCAAATTCGTGTGATGCGAACGGCCCACAATGCACTGCGCCAGTCGCAGTGCATTGCTGGCTGATGATTGGCCAAGCATGCACTGTGACCCCGCATGCTTGGCCAATCATAGAGCCAGCGGCGAGGAGAGCAATAATTGGCCACAGGCAGGATGCCTGTGACCAATTATAGCTCAGAGGGTTTAGTACACGCCCCACACTATATAAGGCCGCCGCGCCGGCGGCCTCATGTAGTGTGTTCCGGCGTTAGGAACATGACGGTGTCAGTGACATTATTCATTCTGCTGAGTCTGACATTATTCATTCTGCTGACATTATCTGCTGTGATTCTGGGGATTAGTGTAGTGCGTGCTGTTAGTACAGCATTGCAGTATCACATTAAACCACCTTTATCCTTCTGGCCTGTTGTGTCATCTAAGGCAGCCATCTGCGGCTAATGAATTGCCGGCTCCCGTAACACAGAGAACAGTCATTCATTGAAAGTCATTGATAAAAAAAAAGTCATTGATAAAAAAAAAAAAAAAAAAAAAAGCGTGGGGGTCCCCCCAAATTCAATTACCAGGCCCTTCAGGTCTGCTGTGGATATTAAGGGGAACCCTGCGTCAAATTAAAAAAAAAATGACGTAGGGGTCCCCCTAAATATCCATACCAGACCCTTCAGGTCTGGGATGGATTTTAAGGGGAACCCCGGCCAAAAAAAAAAAATGGCGTGGGGTCCTCCTCAAAATCCATACCAGACCCTTATCCAAGCATGCAACCTGGCAGGCCGCAGGAAAAGAGGGGGGAACGAGAGCGGCCCCCCCTCCCTCCTGAACCGTACCAGGCCACATGCCCTCAACATTGGGAGGGTGCTTTGGGGGTCTGTGACCCCTCAAAGCACCTTGTCCCCATGTTGATGAGGACAAGGGCCTCTTCCCCACAACCCTGGCCATTGGTTGTGGGGGTCTGCGGGCGGGAGGCTTATCGGAATCTGGAAGCCCCCTTTAACAAGGGGACCCCCAGATCCTGCCCCCCCCTGTGTGAAATGGTAAGGGGGTACAAAAGTGCCCCTACCATTTCACCAAAAAAGTGCCAAAAATTGTAAAAATGACAGGAGACGATCTTTGACAATTCCTTTATTAAAATCTTCTTTCATCTTCTTTCTTCTGGTCTTCTTCCTTCTTCCTTTCTCTATCCTTCAGTTTCTTCATCTTCTCCTTCCAGCATCTTCTTCCATCTTCTTCTTCCATCTTCTTTTTCCTCCGATCCGCTTCTTCTTGCTCTGGTCTTCTCGTCCAGCATCTTCTTCCACGGCGTCGGTGTCTCTTCTTGGGCCGCTCCGCGCAATGGGAGGCTCCCGCTGTGTGAGGCTTCGCTGCGTCTGACAGGTCTTTTGGCTATGGATGGTATGGATATTTAGGGGGACCCCTACGTCATTTTTTTTTTTAAATTTGAAGCGGGGTTCCCCTTATTATCCATAGCAGACCTGAAGGGCCTGGTAATTGAATTTGGGGGGACCCCCACGCTTTTTATTAATTACTTTTTTTATCAATGACTTTCAATGAATGACTGTTCTCTGTATTACGGGAGCCGACAATTCATTACCCGCGAGTGATTTTAAATAGCGTTTTTTCCTGTAAAAATGACACTTTGTGCAGGGAAAGTTCTAAGCACGAGAAACATGCGCCCCTTCACAGGCATACTATAGACACCCCCCAGGTACGAAATTTAAAGGAATATTACACTTTTATTGTTTCACATTAAACATGATTAAAATCACTGCTCCTGCCGTTTAAAAAAAAAAAATGTGCATTTATACATGTCCCCTGGGGCAGGACCCAGGTCCCCAAACACTTTTTATGACAATAACATGCATATTAGCCTTTAAAATTAGCACTTTTGATTTTGAACGTTTGCGTCCATTGTAATTAATAGGGTTCTAATGTTCGCGCAAACTTTAGGTCCGTTTGCAGGTTCTGGTGCGAACCGAACCCGGGGGTGTTCGGGTCTTCCCTAGTGGAGACATTGCAGCACTTGAAGGGATAGTTTTACAGTTACGTCTACCATAATGTGCTAATATTACATAGTACATTATGGCAAAGCTCCCTGTGTCACTATTTTATTTTTCTATGCAGGGGTTTAATTCCGCTTTACTCACAAAAGCTCACTTAGGTGTACGTTTATAAAACTGAGAAGTCTCAATTCAGTTCTTGGTAGTTCTCAGAGGAAAAGTATCTCCTCTGCAGCCGGTTTATTAAACTGAGAACTTCAGTTCTCATAGGGAGAACAGAGGAGAAGTGTTTCCTCTGAAAACGGCCAAGATCAGTGTAAAAGTGGGTGAGCTGCCTGTAATCTCATGAGATATTGTGAGATTACGGTGCAGCCAAGTTCAAAAAGTGAAACTAAAGTTTAAGAATATTTAATTACATGTTTTCAGACATGTGATATCTAAGTAAATATATATATATATATATTCATGTGTTTGTATATATATATATACTGTATACATATATATATATATATATATACACATACACACACACACACACACATATATATATATATATATATATATATATATATATATATATATATATATATATATATATATATATATATATATATATATATATATACACTTGTATATAGTATATATATTAATTTTTAACCCACTAGTGCTGATATTAGGAAGAAAGAAGCCTTCTTCCTCTTCTCACACTAGCTTCTCTCCCAGATTCTCCACCTCTGAGGGGGTGAATCTGGAAGGGAGATATTTCAGTGTAAGGCCCCTTTCACACGGACGCAGTCAGTTTAGGCACGTCAAAAACGTATCAGTTCTTATCCGTTGTCTCATCCGTTTTCATCCGTCATCCGTTCCGTTAATGTCCGTTTTCATCCGTCTTTTGTTCCATTAACATCCGCTTACATCCGTAAATGTACACGTTTACGTCCGTTTTTTCAGCCGGTTTTTCATCCGCTTTGTTCCCCAGAAAATTACCCAGAATGCATTGCTCCTCCCATGTTTTTCTTTCAAACGGATCTTAATGTCCGTCAACGTCAGTTAATATCCGTTTTGACGGATCTGGACGTAGCCTTGTACGTTAAAAAAACGGATAAAAACGGAAGCGGAGGTTAACTGATGGTGACGGATGTTCATTCGTCTGCCCATAGGAATGCATTGTCGTCCGTCGACGGATAGAAGAAAAACGGATAGACGGTCCGTCCGTGTGAAAGGGGACTTAGGCCCCTTTCACACTGACGGACCGTTTAGGTCCGCCTGTCAGTTTTGATGGCGGACCTAAACGGGCGCTCCATGCTGGTCTATGGAGCGACGGATGTCAGCGGAGACATGTCCGCTGACATCAGACCCGGTCCGATCCGCCTAAAGCAGATGGATGACCCTACGTCCAGATCCATCGCTGTCGGATCGGATCTCTGGAAACTCTGGAGTTCCGCGGAAACTGTCTTGACCACACACGATCGCACCAAAGTCCGACGGTCTAGAACGCAGTGATGTACAACACTTACGGGAGCATGCGTTGTTTTTGGTCCTTCGGAACAGCATACAGACTAGCGGTTTTCCCGATAGGAATTGATTCTGTCTGAAAGATTTAAAACATGTTTTATTTCTAGGTCCGTCAGAATTTTAGAAAAAAAAAGCCTGATGAGGCCCCCACACGATCGGAATATCCGATGATAAGATTCCGTCAGACTTTTTCTGACGGAAAGTCCTACTGTGTGCACGCGGCATAAGGCAGCCTCTCTCAACCTTTTCAACACAGAGAAATCCTTTAAATAACTTTCCGGTCTCAGGCAACCCCTACTAAAAGTGACTATATCTACAACTTATGATACATTAGTGTGATGGACAGTGAGAAGAAAGCTTCTTACACTTGTGGTCATTGGGAAGAAGGTTATACCTCTTACAGATAGCTAAAAAGATCAATGGTGTCAGTGGGAATTTATCTGAGAGGCAGAATTTGCTAATTTCTAAAGGAACCCCTAGCAAACTCAGGAGGAACCCTAGTTGAGAAACCCTGGTCTAAGGTAAGAATTTTTTTTGACAGTGTCTGCATCATCTAGTTGCATTTCACTCTTCAATAATGTATTAGTGGAAGAAAAAGAAAAGTACAATCGGTTGCTATGAACAGTGTAAACTGGGACAATTATTCCTTCAGTTGCATGAAAAATTAGGGCTATAATATTATTATTATACAGGATTTATATAATAAAAAAAAAAGATTTCTCATGGGGGCTGAAATCATCTGAAACTCTTATGTGAAGACCTCTTTAGATAACTGCTGGCAAAGACAAGTCATAAACCCAGTAAGATAAACAGATGCACCAACTTTATAATAAAATAGAAAGCTGTGTGCTCCTCCGGCTTATGATTCTTTTAATCTACCATTAAAATTGGTATGCTTTATGGCTGTCATGGCTTTAAATCAGGCCTCAAAATTTCAGGTCCTGAGCTACTAGCCAGGCCTTAAGAGTTACTCGCCACCTGTTGCCCCACCCAAACCCTACCCTGCCCTGCCCCTAAACACGCCCTTGTATATGATCTAATGAAATAACACATGCTCAACACCTCCTACGCCTCCCACAGTACACCTCTACCTCCAACGCCTCCCGCAGTACACCTCTACCTCCAACGCCTCCCGCAGTACACCTCTACCTCCAACGCCTCCCGCAGTACACCTCTACCTCCAACGCCTCCCGCAGTACACCCCTACCTCCAACGTCTCCCGCAGTACACCCCTACCTCCATCACAGTACACCTCTACCTCCAACGCCTCCCGCAGTACACCTCTACCTCCAACGCCTCCCGCAGTACACCTCTACCTCCAACGCCTCCCGCAGTACACCTCTACCTCCAACGCCTCCCGCAGTACACCCCTACCTCCAACGTCTCCCGCAGTACACCCCTACCTCCATCACAGTACACCTCTACCTCCAACGCCTCCCGCAGTACACCTCTACCTCCAACGCCTCCCGCAGTACACCTCTACCTCCAACGCCTCCCGCAGTACACCTCTACCTCCAACGCCTCCCGCAGTACACCCCTACCTCCAACGTCTCCCGCAGTACACCCCTACCTCCATCACAGTACACCTCTACCTCCAACGCCTCCCGCAGTACACCTCTACCTCCAACGCCTCCCGCAGTACACCTCTACCTCCAACGCCTCCCGCAGTACACCTCTACCTCCAACGCCTCCCGCAGTACACCCCTACCTCCAACGTCTCCCGCAGTACACCCCTACCTCCATCACAGTACACCTCTACCTCCAACGCCTCCCGCAGTACACCTCTACCTCCAACGCCTCCCGCAGTACACCTCTACCTCCAACGCCTCCCGCAGTACACCTCTACCTCCAACGCCTCCCGCAGTACACCTCTACCTCCATCACAGTACACCTCTACCTTCAACGCCTCCTCCAATGCCTCCCCTCTCCATCACACCTATGTCTCCAATCCCTTCTACCCTAGCACACCTCTATACCTACGATCTCTCTTCTTAGTATGTCTCTGCCTCCAATGCCCCCCAGCAAACTCCCCATTCTATCATACCTATGACTCCGAATCCTGCCCTCCCCCATTCCATCATACATATGTACTTCAAATTCCCACCCCCCCTCCCATTCTATCATACCTATGACTCCAATTCAGCCCCCCCCTCCCCCCATTCTATCATACCTATGACTCCAATTCAGCCCCCCCTCCCCCCATTCTATCATACCTATGACTCCAATTCAGCCCCCCCTCCCCCCATCCTATCATACCTATGACTCCAATTCCCGCCTCCCCCCATTCTATCATATTGTATGACAGGTTGGGGGGAGGGGGGCAGAATTGGAGGCATAGGTATGATAGAATGGGGGGAGGGGGGGCAGAATTGGAGGCATAGGTATGATAGAATGGGGGGAGGGGGGCAGAATTGGAGGCATAGGTATGATAGAATGGGGGGAGGGGGGGCAGAATTGTAGGCATAGGTATGATAGAATGGGGGGGGGGGGGGCAGAATTGTAGGCATAGGTATGATAGAATGGGGGGAGGGGGGGCAGAATTGGAGGCATAGGTATGATAAAAAGGGGGAGGGGGGCAGAATTGGAGGCAGAGGTATGATAAAAAGGGGGAGGGGGGCAGAATTGGAGGCAGAGGTATGATAGAACGGGGGAGGGGGCAGAATTGGAGGCAGAGGTATGATAGAACGGGGGAGGGGGGCAGAATTGGAGGCATAGGTATGATAGAACGGGGGAGGGGGGCAGAATTGGAGGCATAGGTATAATGGATTGGGGGGAGGGGATGATTCAGACCTATGCCTCCAGTTACCCCCCCCCCCAATCCCCCCCCCCCCCAATCCAGCATTCACAGTGTCACATTTTTAACATACCAGGCATTGTCCAGCAGCCGGGGGTCAGGCATCAGTGCATTCCTCGGATGTTTGGGAGGTGGAGAGGGGCGGTCCTCAGCGGCGCCAGAATGATGAATTTATTTTCAAAAGCCTGTGCGGGACAGACATGTGGAGAGGGGTGGCGCGATGTGTGGACGTTGGAGAGGGGCGGCGCTAGCTGGCACACTTCTTTGCAAAGCTCTGCTTTGCTGCTAGCCAGGACAGAGATGTGTGTGGAGGGGCGGTAATGTGTGGACGGTGGGGAGGGGCGGAGCTGGCTCCTGCAATAGCCTGTGCAGTGGGGATGTATCGGGGGTGGAGAGGGGCGGCGCTGCCTGGTACAATTTGTATTTGCAAAGCTCGCGCTGCGAGCCTGTGCGGGGCAAAGATGCAGGCAGCTGCATAGTTAACTGACAGCGGCGGCACAGCCCTACTCGCACTGCTGATAATTTAACTCGCCAAATGCGAGCAGGCGAGTACAATTTTTGAGCCCTGCTTTAAATAGCTACAAACCTGAAGCTGAACTCAATATAATGTTCGTCACAGGTTTGTAGAAATTCACAAAGGCAGACACTAAAAGCCAAAGGGAATTTTTGCAAAATTTCAACTAAAGGTAAGGTCACTTTGGTGGTTAAATTGCTGGTAACAGTCACTTTAAAAAAAGAGAGGGGCAGGATTGTAAGATGTATGTCCCTTTAAATGCAGAAGTTGATATTGAGCGACTAGTTCCTTCCTTAGGTGGCTTAAACTTGGGCTAAAGTAAACACAAGTTCTGCCTAGTAGGGGATAGTGGGGTTAACTCAGTCAGATAACCTGCAGTATTGGTAGAAGCCGATTCAGAGTGGTAGACTGCAATGGATAAGTCTTCCCTGGTCTGCCTCCTCAGGTCACCCGGCTTTCCGGTGGCACTTATATCTTCCTGGCCCAGCCCGGTCTGGTCTGGGCCCACCTGACTCCACCAGGGCTGGTGCAAGGATTTTTGACACCCTAGGCGAAACCTCATTTTGCCGCCCCCCGACTCCTCCCCTGACTCCACCCACTTTGCCCTGCCCAAAATTGCGCGGTCGTGCGACGTTGCACCCAAACAAAATTGACATCCTTTTTTCCCACAAATAGAGCTTTTTGTGGTATTTGATCACCTCTGCGGTTTTTATTTTTTGCGCTATAAACAAAAAAAAGACACAATTTTGAAAAAACTCAATATTTTTTATGTTTTGCTATAATAAATACCCCCCAAAAAATATATAAAAAAAACGATTGTTTTCCTCAGTTTAGGCGATATGTATTCTTCTGCATATTTTTTGCAATAAACATATATTGATTGGTTTGCGCAAAAGTTATATCGTCTACAAAACGGGATAGTTTTATGGCATTTTTAATATAATTTTTTTTTTACTAGTAATGGCGGCGATCTGCATTTTTTATCAGGACTGCAACATTATGGCGGACACGTCGGACAATTTTTACACATTTGGGACCATTGGCATTTATACAGCGATCGGTGCTATAAAAATGCCTTGATTACTGTATAAATGTCACTGGCAGGGAAGGGGTTAACACTAGGGGGCGGTCAAGGGGTTAATTGTGTTCCCTAGTGTGTGTTCTAACTGAAGGGGGGATGGGACTGTGTAGGGGAGATGACAGATCACTGTTCATACTCTGTATGAACAGACAATCTGTCTTTTCTCCCCTCAGAGAACTGGAAACTGTGTTTACACACACAGATCCCGGTTCTCGGTGTGCCCCCGAGCGAGCGCGGGAGCCCGGCGGTGATCGCGCCTGCTGGGCACTCGCATCGGCTCTGTGGGTGAGCAGGGAGCTCGCACTCCCCTAGTGACCAAATGTGGAAGTGACATAACATGACGGCGATTCACGCAGCTGAGCCATGTTGCAGCAGTACAACTGCGGCGGCTTGTTGGCAAACGGTTAAAATTACATTACATGTTAAAACTTGTAAAAGAGTTTAAGGATTAGGTTTACATAAACTTCAAACAAGCCTCTGAGTCCCTGGTACCCAACCTACAACCCAGGGGTCACGTGGTTCTTTTGGCGCCTTATGTGCAGCCCTAGGGCCCTTGCAGTCAATATTCTGTATTTTAGTGGTTACCCAAGTCAATGAAGGTGAAATATGTTTTACATTGACCACTAATACTGTAGTTAAAAAGTTTGGTTTATTTCTTTCACCCTATCTTACTTTTTCTGTGCTGTCAATCCTTTTTCTCTTGGTATGCTTTTTTATCTTTATAATGTTGCTGAGAGAAATATCAAATGTGGCACATATCATTTTTAAGGGGGCTATAGAGAGCACAAATTTGAAAGGATTTATTTGTAAATGGTGGAAATAGCTGTGGTCTCTAGCAGACTCATGTAGCCAGTCTCTGGCCATCTCCTGGTACTTCTTTGCAGTCTTTGACTGTCTCTGTTTTTTTGTCTGCAGTCTTTGACCATCTCCCGTTGCACGTCTGTAGTCTTTGACCATCTCTCATTACATGACCACAATCTGACCATCTCTTGTAGCTTGTCCACAGTCTCTGACCATCTCCTGTAGCATGTCCACAGTCTCTGACCATCTCCTGTAGCATGTCCACAGTCTCTGACCATCTCCTGTAGCATGTCCGCCGTCTCTGACTACCTCCTGTTACATGTCAGCCATGTCTGACCACCTACTGGTGCATGTCTAAAGTCTTTGACCATATACTCTAGCATGTCCTCAGTTTCTGCATCCCGTTACATTCTGAAGCCTCTGACCCTCTTCCGTTACAGTCTGACCATCTCCTGTAGCATGTTTGCAGTCTCTTACCATCTTCTGTTACATCTCTGCAGTCATTGACTATCTCCTGTAGCATTTCCACAGTCTCTGACCATCTCCTGTAGCATTTCCACAGTCTCTGACCATCTCCTGTTACATGTCTTCAGTCTCTCACATTATCCTGTAACATTTCCCAGTCTCTGACCATCTCCTTTTACATGTCTGTAGTGTTTGGCTATCTCTTGTAGCATATATGCAGTCACTGACTATCTCCTGTTACATGTAGACCATCCTTGACCATCTACTGTTAGGTGTCTACAGTCTTTGACCATATACTCTAGCATGTACTCCAGTTTCTGCATCCTCTGTTCCATTCTGCAGTCTTTGACCTTCTTCTGTTACATGTGTGCAGTCTTTGATCATCTCCTCTAGCATGTCTGCAGTCTCTAAGCATCTCCTGTTACATGTTGACTACCTCTGACCATTTACTGTTACATGTCTGCAGTCTGTGACCATATCCTGTAGCATGTCTTCAGTCTCTGACCATCTATTGTTCAATGTCTGCAGTCTCTGATCATATCCTGTTACATATCTGCAGTCTGACAACTTTTTGTAGCATTACATTCACTAAATATTCTGTGTGGCACTTTGAGAATGTGAAGAGCCCCTGCTTTAGGTAAGTTGGTCTAGGTGCAGGTGTAATTGCTGTATCTCACCTGTATACAGTATGTATAAAAACAACAGTAGCCAACACTCTGTAGTGTGAGAGGACTTTCTTGTAAGTCAAAGTACGTCATACCATCCAATGAAACATTAGGAGAATTCCTTACTATTACGTTGTCAGAAGAAATTTAGCTCAGGCGACTTTACCGCTCCGAGGAAACGTTCTGAAAGTCATTCTAAACGAAGCTGGCTGCAATCCAGATAATGATATTTCCAATGCACGGAGCAAACACAACTCAGAGCTCTTTCTCAGTCATAAAATGTTAGCCTTTATCTCTGTTTATTTTTCTGCTTCTCTTTAATTTGGCCTAATGGACTTCGGCCTGAACTCTTCCCCAGCACTCAAGAGAAATGTAAACTCTGGGAAAGCCCTGAGGAGCTTAATAGGTGCAATTAACATTTGGGGGCTTTATAAAGTGATTTACATCTCAAGCTCTTAACCCACCTTGTGCCAGATTGGTGCAGCTGAAACCCCATCATAGGAGAACTTTGATTCCATTAAATTAGGTGGAAATATCTGTCTGTATTTAGGAAACACAGCTGTGCTATGCATGGAGAGTTCATTAGATAGAACCCCCTTCATCCTCCTTTCACTTTATAATTATTACTTTGAAATAATAGATTTTTAAAATGAAAATGTTTCTTAATTTATATAAAACGAATTCTAGTGATTCTCTTTTGAGAGAGGAGAGGGATTAGAACACCTGTCAGTTTTTATTGCTATCAGTGCCCCCATAAAGGGAGATTCACTCTCTATATTTGTCCTGTTTACCAATATCATTGAAAGTGAAAGTAAAAGAAAATTCCAAATTTGGGGTTGTTGCCATAAAAGTAATAGAGGGAAAATCTTCCAATAGGGACACTAGTTCTAGTGACCAGGGGGTCCCCCAAAAAAGTCCCTTAATTTGTGGGGATTTCCTCTCACTTCCTGTTTTGGCTATGGGACAGTAAGTGAAGGTAAATCTCTCCAATGGGGCACACATGGCAAAAAATAACCCATCAGGGTTATAACCCTACCTTACTCTATCCAAAATGAGAATGTATTTGCCTAGGCTATAGTTCTACTTTAACTATTTTATTCCTTAGGCTTCTAGCATTAGTAAAAAGATCAGCTGTCAGCAAAGCATTGAAAAGCATTGGTACAAATCATTGAAAAGTTATTTATAAATCAAATACATTTATTTCTTTTCAATTTTTCATTGTGAAACATGTAAATATATGTAGAATGTAGAACCCCATTGGCGAGGATCTAATCTCAAACAGGCAATATCGAGAAACGAAACCCAATGGATCCATAGATTAGGCACTCTCCATCCACATGGCCTTAATATAGATCTAGATCTGAATTGTTTTCTGTCAAATTGGTAATCTATTCTAATATTCATTTTACATTTTTATTTCTCAGTTTCTGATTTAATTAATTTTATTATTTTTTATTTTTATTTTTATTTTCATTTTTAATTTTTATTTCCATTTATATTTTCATTTTTTTACTTTTATTTTATTTTTATTTTTTTTTTTTTTATTTTTTGTATTTTTACTTTTTATATCTATCTTTATTTTTATTTTATTTTTATTTTTATTTTTTTATATTTCACATTTATTTACTTTATTTTCCACTTTTTTCATTTTTAGTTTTTATTTTTTATATAATTTTTTTATATTTTATTTTTTATTTTTTATTTATCACTTTTCATTATTTTTTATTTTTATTTTTATTTTTAATTTTAATTTTAATTTTATTTTTATTTTTATTTTTTATTCTTTATTTTTCATTTTATTTTTTATTTTTATTTTTCATTTTATTTTTTATTTTTTATTTTTATTTTCCAATTTATTTTTATATTTTTTCTATTTATACTTAATTTTTCCAAAAATTCTTATCATTGTCAATTGTTTTTATTTATATTTTTTATAAATGTGTAATGACATTTGCGATAATATACGAAATGCCTTATATTTTAATCTTCCTATCATGTTCTGTCAAGTTGTCCATTTGCTAATAAAGTTTTCAATGAGCAACTGACTAGAGGAAATGATGTAATCCGGAAGTAAAAGTCTTAATCAGTCCAATCCTTTGATTGGCTGGTTAACTGGGAGGCGCCAGCCGCCTAACATATAAAAACCTCCAAATGCTAGCCGGAAGTGATGTCCTTGATGACGCTCTGGAGGAGGGGCGAAACGCGTAGACGCAATTTCCGGCCAGTAAGCCTGTGACGCCTGCTTCCTGTTCTGCTTGGAGCGCACGCCAAGCGCGCACCCGGAACTCGCTGATCCAAGTCTGCTCAGTAGTGAGTTACTATTGTTTAGCATTGCAGAGGTTTAGCACGGCGATACTACACATGTATGTTCCTTTTTTCCTCTTCACGGCACCCACATTCAACTGGAGTCTCCATTGGACCATTTGAAGTATCTCTTAGGATTTCTGACACCACCCATCTCACCATTCTATTAATGCGTATCTAGACCCTAGGACTGCAAAGCCGTGGGTCACATCGTTTTGGTGAGTAGGGTTCTTAAGGGGATCATCCCTCTAGGACTACCTGCAATTCATCCCAACCTCATAATATTGAATATTGACTTTTTCAATCATTATTTTGTAACCATTGTTGTTCAAACCGTTTGTTTAATATCATATATGGGATTGTTTTCTCACTTATACTCACAGTGGTGAGTCACGTTTATTAGCCATCTTAGTTGCACCAATTGCACCACTCCCTAGTGGTGAGTCACGTGTACCAGCAATTTTGCTACTATAGTTGCACAATCTGTTTTATACACATTTGTTTGTTTCACCTATACCCCTAGTGGTGATTCACACCTGCTAGCGCAGCCTCATTCCCTTGTATTTCATATTTAAGGTCCTTTTAACCTTTTAGGCAGCAGCAGCAGTATCGTTTGCAAATTATCGCATGGTGTTATGCGTTTTTCACTTTTTATGTTTATTTAGCATTCTTTGGCGCGGGTATTAAGTTTTGTTTATTATGTAAATATATGTTAAAGGTGTAAAAATATTGGAATAGGAAGGTGAGTATATCATGGATTGGCGGCTGCTCCATCCCTAATTTAAATGAAAACCACATGCAACTCCCATGGGACTTTGTTGCAGCAAATTAGACACAAACAAAATACATTGTTATGTATAAAAGTAAAAAATGTTTACTGTACAACAAGATTAAAATGTCTCTAATCTATACAATGAAATTCCTGGTCTAGTATTTGAATATTCTCCTACTCTCCTAACAGGGAGTGGAGATACCATATATATAGTTTGATAGTTGAGTAACCACCAAACTGTCCCAACACGTTTTGACTGTATTCAGTCTTCTTCAGGGGATATGTGAGGTGGGAAAATTCCTAAATAGATAGAAAAATAACAAGTATATAGATACAAATTATATTACAAAGCAAAAACAATAGCCATGAACTACAAGGTCACCAACTTTAACTCACATAGGTAAATAGACAATATGTAAAACAAAAAATTGGTGGCAGCACATCTTGTAGGACCCCAGCGTGGATGGTAAGGTGATGCAAGTGAACATAAAATTAGCAGGAAATTAATAATTAAATGGAAAAGGAGAATAAGCAGTTAATTAACCTCCCTAGCGGTAATCCCGAGTCTGGCTCGGGTTCAGTTTTTTCTGCTAGGAGCGGTAACCCCGAGCCAGACTCGGGCTTGCATGCAGGATACAGGGGGGAAGTTACTTACCTTTTCCCCTGGATCCTGCGATGTCTCCACGCTGTGTGAGCGAGCTGTCCGCTCACTCGATTCACACAGTGCCGAGTGCCGCCGATCTCCGTTCCCTGCGACGTTCCGACGCACGGGAGCAGAGATCGGCGCAAAATTTAAAAAAGTTTAAAAACACACAACACATACAGTACTGTAATCTTACAGATTACAGTACTGTATACAAAAAATACACATCCCCTTTGTCCCTAGTGGTCTGCCCAGTGCCCTGCATGTCATTTTTTTTTTTTTTTTTTTATATAATAAAAAAAAAATGTTCTGCCTGGAAACTGGAGATTGTCCATAGCAACCAAAAAGTGTCCCTTTATGTCAAAAGTGGTTTTAGACCAGCTAAAAAACACTGATAAAAAATTAGAATCACAATTTATCATCAAACAATAAATTTATTGACAGCGACTATTCTGCAACTGAGCAAATTTCAGTGTTTTTGATTTGATTACATTATTGAATCATTTTTATATATATTTTTATTATATTATAATTTATGATTTTGTGTTTCAAACTTTATCATACCCGGGATGTCTACTAGACTCTGGTTCGGACAGATTTAAGTGAGTTATTCATAAGAATTGCATGCCTACAATATAAAAACGCCAAATTTCCATGCAAAATAATTGTACCGCTTTCAGCACAAAATTCCAGCCAGAATCATACCGCCAGGGAGGTTAAGGCTGGTTAGAGTAAATTATGGGTTAAAAAAGGGGTAAACAGAAGAACATTTGATTAAAAAAAAATAACAACTTTTTTTTTACTTGACAGGTTGCTTTAACCACTTCAATACCAGGCACTTAGACACCTTCCTGCCCAGACCAATTTTCAGCTTTCAGCACTTTTGTTCCCACAAATAAAGCTTTCTTTTGGTGGTATTTGATCACCTCTGCGATTTTTATTTTTTTGCGCAACAAATAAAGAAAGACCGAAAATTTTGAAAAAAAAAAACAAGTTTTTCTTTGTTTCTGTTAAAATTATTTGTAAATAAGTAAGTTTTCTTCTTCAATGACAGGTACTGATATGGCTGCACTGACGGGCACTGATAAGGCGGCACTGATGGGCACCGATGGGGTGGCACCAATGAGGTGGTACTGATGAGGTGGCACTGACGTTCACTGATGATGGGCACTGATAGGCGGCACTGATGGGCACTGATAGGCGGCACTGATGGGCACTGATAGGTGGCACTGATGGGCACTGATCGGTGGCACTGGTATGCAGCACTGATAGGCACTCATAGGCGGCACTGATGGGCACTCATAGGCAGCACTGATGGGCACTTATGGGTGGCACTGATGGGTACTTATGGGTGACACGAATAGGTGGCATGGATGGGCACTGATGGGCACTGATGGGCACTGATGGGCACAGATGGGCACTGATAGGTGGTACTGCTGGACACTGATGGGTGGCACTGATGACACTGATGGGTGGCATTGCTGGGCATCACTTTTTTTTGATTGGGCATCATTTGCACATGTGGATGGCCAGGGGGTTCATACCTGGCCATCCACATGTTGCCACTTCCCTGGTGGTCCTAGTGGAGTCCCTGGTGGTCCAGTGTGGGCATCTGAGGGGGGCTGCACTGATAAACAATAAGCGCAGACCCCCCCTGTCAGGAGAGCTGCCGATCGTCTCTCCTCCTCGATCACCGGCTTTTCCTGTTGACATCGTGATCAGCCGTGATTGGACGCGGCTGATCACGTGGTAAAGAGCCTCCGCCGGAGGCTCTTTACCGAAATCAGTGTAGCGGTGTGTCAGATTGACACACAGCTCCACCGATCGCCGCAATGCGCGCCCCCATGGGCGTGCGGCGGCATGTTATCCTGAAGGACGTCATATGACGCCCAGTCAGGATAACAAAACCACTTCCCGGACATCAATATGCTATTGACCGGGCGGGAAGTGGTTAAACTGACTTTATCTGCAGATGGAATTTCATCCCTTTAATCTGCAAATGAATAAACAGAAAGATAAAAAAGAAACTGTGGGGTTGATTAACTAAAACAGGTGCACTCGGAAACTGGTGCAGCTGTACATGGTAGCCAATCAGCTTCTAACTTCAGCTTGTTCAATTAAGTTTTGGCAATAAAACCTGGAAGTTGATTGGTTTTTATGCAGAGGTGCACCAGATTTTGCACTCTTTAGTTTTAGTAAATCTATCCCAATGTTTCCTTTTTACCCTTCTGTATTAGAGCAATGTTGTTGATAAACATTGCCCTGCTGCTTTGTTTTTGTTTTTTTTTGACAGATCCAATTGCCAGAACTTTGTTTACATTTCAGCTGTCAACAGGGGGACCCCACTGACAGCTGAATGAGTCATCGGTTGTTAAGGAGGCAGCAGCCCCGCTCCTTAACAACCTGTAATTTACGGCTTTTTTTTTTTTTTTTACATTTCAGCTGTCAATGGGGGAATCCCGCTGACAGCTGAAAGAACCGTCCGTGAACATATCGCTTCCAGATATCAAAGCATTTGCACGAGTACTGATGCTTAGTATCTGCACCTATACCCGTATCAATGCACTCCTGGTTAAAATGCCGCTTTAAGACTACATGTTCATTTGGTATAGGGAAAAAAAATCTGTGCAGCACACAATCATACAGCAAAAGGCTGCTGTGTCTCCCAGAAGCACTGTTAGAAACCTGCTTAACATGCCTACAATGGAGTGCATAAAAGTCAGACTGGGGAAAGCAAATGGAGATTCTGGATTTAGCACAGCTGCAAGGTTTACTGGATAAAAGAAGCAGTTCACTGATTGTTTTATGTAATGTTGATAGCAGTTTAGCTATCTACCTTGTGGATATTGTTTAAGAAACAAGATTTTGTTCCCACACTGGTCAAATGGCATTTGACATTGAACAATAGATAACTGCTGCTGAAACAAATCCCACCCCGATCACTCACAGGACATAGAAAACTATGCTCGATTTAAGTGAATATTTTTAAACAATGTTTACTGCTGTGAAAATTCTGAGAATAAAGACAATATCGCTGGCTTTAAATATATTATGTGGGAAGAATATGTTAGTTCCTGTCGCCCTATGCTTCCTAGGAGAAGGCTAGTTTGTACTGTTCCCAGAAAGATAATACGGTAATTAAAACCTCTTCTCTATCAAAGTAAAAACAAAATGTTTGTGCCTTAAAAATCACTTTGCAACAAAATGCTGGGTCTGGTTTTTCTTTACCCACACCCCTCCATAAAAAAAAGATGCATGTAAAAAAAAAAAGTTGAAAAAATAAATAAAATGTATATAAAATTGCAATACATGTCAACTTACCATTACTTAGATGTGACGGTTGCATTAGTGTTCATTTTTGGGGCTTTTTTTTTTAGGGCTGCACCGATACCGAGTACTGATGCACATGCTCCGATATCCGAATCTGATACTGTGACAGACCCAACCAGGACAGAGGCTTTTGGGGACTAGGAGCTTGCCTCCTGCCTACTGATTATGTCCCATGGAGAGAGAAGATCATTCTCCAATGATGGACAACAATGTGATGAACGCTAAGAGAGAGGCTTGGATTAATTCTCTGAATAAGGACAATAAAGATTTCTCTCTGGAGTGGATAGAAAGGTGTAATATTAATCTTGTACAAGGTAATGGTCAGAGGGAATATGGTGGCCTCCTGCAGACTGGGTTAGAGGGGCTCCTTCACAGAAAAATTTATTAACACGATCCCTCAAGAAATCTATGAAGATAAATGAATTCCACTTTATCAGACTGCTGGAACATTGTTTGTCTTCTGATGACTTGTCTAGTTGACAGTGTCCCTCCCATTGTGTGCCTCCTAGGTGTAAATTCCCATTGTTAATTGAGTTAATTGAGTCGCCTATTGTTTATGTCTTTTGGCTAATTTGGCTAACTCTTGGGGGTTCTTATGATATGATTAACCTTGTGTAAACGTTAGCTCATTATCTAACCCTTGTGTGATGTTTTGGGTAAATTTGGTTTTATTTATCATGTGGTGACTGACCTTCTTTTCAAGTGTATAAAAACCTGTATTTCTGTTCAATAAACAGTCATTCCTTTGGTTCTACCTCAACTTCTTGTCTGTGTACGATGCTTGGGGTAAAATAGTAGCTCTCGGTCTGCTGCAATGGTTTGGAGGGCAGGAAGTACTGTTTGGCGGAAGCACCCAAGTGGGGTGCTAAGTGTTCCATCACAGATATGTTTGCTGTGTGATGTGAGCCTATACAAAATGATACAAAAAGTAGGGTTGCACCAATACCGTTTTTCTACTGGCGAGCACGAGTACCAATAAGTTACTGAGTACTGATACCTTTGTGGTGCGATTTGAGCCCATTTGAACAGGAATATGGTGCGATTCCTGTCCGAATTGCAAGCGATTTTCCGCACTGCTCCTGTGTGAATCCATGCTTTTAATAGTGTTTTCAGCCTGGGTTTACACAGGAGCAGTGTGGGAAACTGCATGTGATTCTTTGCAGTGCGATTTGAGCCCATTCATTTTGAATGGGCTCAAATCTCATCGCAAAGGTATCAGTACTCAGTATCGGCGAGTACTCGATCGAACGTATTGGTACTCGTGCTCGCCAGTAGAAAAACTGTATTGGTGCAATCCTACTTTTTTACCTTTATTTTCACAAGATAATGGTTAAATAACTTCCTGTTTCAGAGTGACAATGCTCACATACCATTCTGTATATATATATAAATATATATATATAAATGCCATGCTGTCAACCTAGCACACAGTAATGATAACCTCCTCCTATTCTTCTTTTCCATAAACAGAGGGAAGGGGGTTCTGTAGTCCTCAGAAATAACAGAGAATAATGTAACTGATAACAAAAGAGGCAGAGACTACAGGAAGCTGTCAAGTACTTTTTTTCACTTTTCCAACAGATAGAACCGAACACTTTCACTGGTATATTTTACAGACCAAAAGTGGAAGGTTCATTGTTAGGGTTTACATAACGTTTAACTTACACTCTGGTTTGCACCCGCATTGCCTATTTGTGGGTGACGTGACGTGAAAAGATATTCTAGCATGGTGTGTCTAATGCATAATTTTACATGGGTAGGAATTGACTCAAAGGATTAGTGGATTTTGCATTTTTATGCAGGCTCTGCTTTAAAGTGGACCTATCCTCAAGTGTTAGCATAGAGCTAGAGTTAACAAAGTATCTGGAATAAATAAATTAGGAGTAAGCGAAGGGCTTGAATGCTTATTTTTCCTGATGAAAATGCTCCGCTATTATTAATGGCTGCCATTATTTTCCAGCACTACCTCATCTGTGGGGCATCCTCGAGCGGAAGGTGGAGGAGTACAAGGCCAGTGATGTCATCATAGAGGAGTAGAAGAGGACTCCAGTGGCAACCTGTGAATCTCTGATGAACTCCATGCCCAAGAGGGTAAAGGCCATGCTGGGAAATAATGGTGGCCACAAAAAATATTGACACTTTGGGCCCAATTTGGACATTTTCACTTAGGGGGTGTACTCACTTTTGTTGCCAGCGGCTTAGACATTAATGGCTGTGTGTTGAATTATTTTGAGGGGACAGCAAATGTACACTGTTATACAAGCTGTGCACTCACTACTTTACATTGTAGCAAAGTGACATTTCTTCAGTGTTGTCACATGAAAAGATATAATAAAAATATTTACAAAAATGTGAGAGGTGTACTAACTTTTGTGAGACACTGTACATACTAGACTAGTTATGTCTAAAACCTTCCACTGTCAGATCTGTACAACTCACAGACCTGGCAGTAAGAGGGTTAAAAATTGGAATCCCCAGCAAGTGGTTGGGGATTTAGATTTTTCTGCCCCCCCCCATCCTGGTGCCTAAGTAGTCTTATGCTGCTGGTGGTCCTGATTTTGTCTCTATCCCTTTCCTAAATCCACCTCTTTGTTTAAATTTCAGATTGACTTGTGCATATAACAGATAAAGAAGATTCTCATGCGCTGCCAACAATAATAATATTAATAATGGTAATGATTGCTGCTTCTAACTCCTCAATGTGTTCCCACACTAAAACAAAAACCAAGTGAAAAGATAGTGTAGCGCTTCTCCAATCCAAACAAAAATATAACCAACTTCAACCAAACCACCTCAAGGTATCTCACGTCCCAATGATGGCGAAAATAAACTCATTTTGAAAGACTAAAAATACATATGTACACATACAAATTAAATATATGTGCTAAATAAAGTGTATCAATAGTGCATCAAATATATTAATTTTTTAATAAAAAATCTGAGGAAGGCGCATGGGGCGTGACGTAACATGTAGTGACGTCACTTCCAGTCTCTGTTGGAAGTCAGCCATCCTGGTACACCCAGTTTGTGATACATGCTGTTTATGGGGTTTGGAGCCCTTTTCACTTGCAAGTGAGTTTTTAGCTTACCCTTTTTTGATAATATGGAAAGCCTTTTTTGGTTTCTTATTTTGGAATGCTGATCCATCTGAGTGAGACACAGAAGGGAACATACATCGCCTACCTGTGGTGATATGCTATACCTGGGATCCTGAATACTAATCTGATTAAGCAATTACAGACATGTTCTGCATAGGTCCGATATGAAGGTGAGCTTGCACCTTGGAAAGACACATTGGTGAATGTTTTAAGGAACACTTCGAATTGGGGAAGTGGGGTACCCGAATGAACCGTTTAGGAGTCGAATGATCATTGGGACTTTTCTTTGTCACTTATTCTTCATCACATTATTATTATTCATAATTTCATTTGATTCCGTTTGTTGGAATCTTTGCTAGCCTTGAGGGGTTTACACCCCGGTGGGGTGTTTATTTATCGTTACATATTGTTATTCACTCATATTAATTTGTATTAACACATATTGGTTTATATGTCATTTTTTCTCTATTTTTCACTTTGTTTAAAACTGTTAGGCAGGAGGGGTTTGCACCCCAGTGGGGTGTTTATTTTCATCATGACTATATATTGATGGTAGCACTATTGATGCACTTTATTTAACACATATATTTAATTTGTACAGTTGCAAAAAAAAAGTATGTGAACCCTTTTGGAATGATATGGATTTCTGCACAAATTGGTCATAAAATGTGGAAAAAGTATGTGAACCCCTAGACTAATGAGCTCTCCAAGAGCTAATTGGAGTGAGGTGTCAGCCAACTGCAGTCCAATCAACGAGATGAGATTGGAGGTGTTGGTTACAGCTGCCCTGCCCTATAAAAAACACACACCAGTTCTGGGTTTGCTTTTCACAAGAAGCATTGCCTGATGTGAATGATGCTTCGCACAAAAGAGCTCTTAGAAGACCTACGATTAAGAATTGTTGACTTTCATAAAGCTGGAAAGGGTTATAAAAGTATCTCCAAAAGCCTTGCTGTTCATCAGTCCACGGTAAGACAAATTGTCTATAAATGGAGAAAGTTCAGCACTGCTGCTACTCTCCCTAGGAGTGGGTGTCCTGTAAAGATGGCTGCATGAACACAGCGCAGACTGGTCAATGAGGTGAAGAAGAATCCTAGAGTGTCAGCTAAAGACTTACAAAAGTCTCTGGCATATGCTAACATTCCTGTTAGCGAATCTACGATACGTAAAACACTAAACAAGAATGGATTTCATGGGAGGATACCACAGAGGAAGGCACTGCTGTCCAAAAAAAACATTACTGTACATTTACAGTTTGCACAAGAGCACCTGGATGTTCCACATCAGTACTGGCAAAATATTCTGTGGACAGATGAAACCAAAGTTGAGTTGTTTGGAAGAAACAAACAACACTATGTGTAGAGAAAAAGAGGCACAGCACACCAACATCAAAACCTCATCCCAACTGTGAAGTATGGTGGTGGGGGCATCGTGGTTTGGGGCTGCTTTGCTGCGTCAGGGCCTGGACGGATTGCTATCATCGAAGGAAATATTAATTCCCAAGTTTATCAAGACATTTTGAAGGAGAACTTAAGGCCATCTGTCCAGCAGCTGAAGCTCAACAGAAGATGGGTATTGCAACAGGACAACGACCCAAAGCATAGAAATAAATCAACAACAGAATGGCTTAAACAGAAGAAAATACGCCTTCTGGAGTGGCCCAGTCAGAGTCCTGACCTCAAACCGATTGAGATGCTGTGGCATGACCTCAAGAAAGCAATTCACACCAGACATCCCAAGAATATTGCTGAACTGAAACAGTTCTGTAAAGAGGAATGGTCAAGAATTACTCCTGACCGTTGTGCACGTCTGATCTGCAACTACAGGAAACGTTTGGTTGAAGTTATTGCTTCCAAAGGTGGTTCAACCAGTTATTAAATCCAAGGGTTCACATACTTTTTCCACCTGCACTGTGAATGTTTACATGGTGTGTTCAATAAAAACATGGTAACATTTAATTCTTTGTGTGTTATTAGTTTAAGCAGACCGTGATTGTCTATTGTTGTGACTTAGATAAAGATCAGATCACAATTTATGACCAATTTGTGCAGAAATCTATATCATTCCAAAAGGGTTCACATACTTTTTTTTGGAACTGTATGTGTATTTATGATTTTTTAGTCTTTCATAATGAATTTATTTTATTGATAAAATTCATCATGGAGATGTGAGATACCTTGCGGTGCTTTGATTGAAGTTGTTATATTTGTGTTTGGATCTTTTTGTGCAAATAACAGGCTTTTTTTACCGGTTGTAATCAGACTATATAATATTCAGGCAACATTTCATTTTTATCTGACAAAAAGAAATGCTAAATATTTTTTAAATGTTTTAATTGTTTGGTCATGGCTATAATAAATAAAACATTCACAATTCACTATTCCCTTTAATAAAGTGTATGGAGCTGTTCAATGGACATGAAGATATGGTGTAGCATGCTAGTAAAATGCATATCACAACTACTTCCAAGTAAACGTAATAGTAAAAATCCAAATGTGTACCGACAAAAATAGTAATTAATTTCCTTTGATAGATCATAAATTGTGTGTTTAAAGTTAAGAAATGACTAAGACTATGGTATCAGAAGGTTGGGTGAAATATGTCATGCATAAAGGGTTTCAATGGTATTTTAAAAGTGCAGTCTTTGCCTTTATGGCAATAAAATATAATACAATCAATAGGTCTTGTTCCATGTGTTCTCACTAAAAATTCATCATTGCATTGTAGAAGAGGTCAGAGCAGAGTGTGTTTGAAAAGTTCTCTAACGTTTCTCAAGTGAACTAGAACAAATGTAGACAGCAAAATCAGCTTCAGAAATTCAATTTCCAATCTATGACCACCAATGGTCTTAAAGCTCAGAACAAAATCAATTGCCTCAGTCCCTCCCACCCATTCACAAACTTGGAAAAAAAACTGGAAGAAAACTACCACCCTTTATACTTACCTGTATCTGCTATCATCTGATCCTCTGTAGTGTCTCTTGGTGCTGAGATTGGTGATCTGCAGTTGTAGTCCACATCCACCGACTGGTCTTATTGTTGCCCATTGCACCGTGATGTCAACCACACTGCTGCTTGAAGCCCTCAGGTCCCTGTAGACCATGGATCTCCAAACTACGGCTCTCTAGCTGTTGCAGAACTACACGTTCCATGAGGCATTGTAAAACTCTGACATTCACAGACATGACTAGGCATAATGGGAATTGTAGTTCCTGAACAACTGGAGGGCTATAGTTTGGAGACCCCTGCTATAGACCCTTCTTATAGCCAGTATGAAGTGTTCACACCATTAGGGAGCAAGATAGGCAAGTGAAAAAGGATTCTTCCACACCACATGGCAGAAGAAAGAAGACTCTTCACTTAGCCTTTCGTATGACCACAGGTTTAGGTAAGACTATAGGGCATTAATATTTATTTTTTAAGAAATAAGATATGTATATTAGTTAAAGGGGGTGATGTGGGTTAGTTTTTTACTCCCTGCCTGGACATCAGCTTTAACAGAAAAAAGTCCACAGGATCAAAAAGCTGAAGTAGTCTTAGTATATGTAAAAATCTTTTTTTTTTTTTTAATTATATTAGCCCTCAAAGTCCAAGTTTACCCCTTTATTAGCAGTCATAAAGTTTTGATAAGGGGAGTTTTGAGAACCATCCAACAACCACAAAATGTATTGGCTTGTTCATTGGTGTGCGCAGGTAATTGCATTAGGGTGTGCACCCCAGACCACAAACTTATATGCGTGTATATCAGCAGAACAGTGGACAGTATCAGCAGAGCAGAGATTGGTGTCAGTAGCGCAGTGGCTGGTGTCAGTAGTTTTTATTAATTATACATTTTTTTTTTTACTATTTTTATAAGTGGCTTTGGTGAAATATCAAGGGTCTAAACAGAGAGAAAGGGACTATGGCTTCCCCAAACGCTTTCTCTGCAGCCTCAGCTGAACTGGACAGCGAACAAATGGGAAGTGCTCTGTGCTGAGCGGCTTCCTGTTCCTTCACAAACTGAAGCACAGTAAATGGTTTACTATGCTTCAGTTAACAATGTACACAGAAGCGATTGGTAGAGATCACTCACTGTGTTCATTCATTAATCCATCCTGAAACATCCCCGCAGCAGCGGGCAGGAGAGTAGAGAAGGGAAGCTGGAGGCACAGCAGGGGGGAGAATGGGGGCATCAGGAAGTTGGAGGAATCGGCACCGCATAGGGTGATTAGATCACACAATGTGCGCTTGCCTATGGGCTTGTTATTGTGGACTTTTTAAATCAAATAAATACACTTGGACTCTAAGTCATTTATCTCTTTTTCCTATATCATATAAATGTCACATTAAGCAACACCTAGAATCTGCTTTGCTTTTGAGAGTTACCATACTGGAGGTATTATACTTCAAACTCACTGTGAGATTGCATTTATATGGGATTCAGCTCTTCTAATTCACACTTGCATTACAAATATTGAGTGTTCTTCTCAAAGTATCAGCCTAGTGCTAAGTCCATTGTCACCTGGATCTGGTGGCTCAGGAGATGTAGCACAAATTTTGGGGGTAATGTGCATTTTACCTGCTTCCTATGGGGATGGGTAGATGGCCTATAGATGAGTTCCAGCTTAAACTTTTGAGCACTGTAAACAAAAGGCAATTTGCAGCAGAGAAGCTAAGCAGAAATAGTAAACATAAACCGAAAACTAAATCTCTACCTGCTGACTGGATATAAAAATACAAAACTGTATAATGTAATGATTCATATTTACCTATAAAATAATAATAATAAAATAATATTTTTTTTAACGTGCTGACCATATTAAATACAAAACAATATGTATACAATTATTATGCATTTGTTTTAAAAAAAATAATAATAATTTGCTAAAAGTATTACTCCCACAAACTTGCTAAGTATTCATCTAGCATAGCCTGTATTTGTATAATAACACAAGGTATTTTACAACAAAGGAGCTAAGCAGATACAGAAAACATGAAAAGAGAGTAAATCTCATCCTGCTGGCTGAATATAAGATTGTTACATAGTTACATAGTTAGCTAGGCTGAAAAAAGACACAAGTCCATCCAGTTCAACCATAAAAAAAAGAAATAATAAATAAAAATAAAAAATATTGTACAATCCATTCCAATATACCCAATTCTATACCCACAGTTGATCCAGAGGAAGGCAAAAAAAAAAAAACCCAGAAGAGCATGCTCCAATCTGCTACAGTAGGGGGAAAAAATCACTTCCTGATCCCAGAGAGGCAATCCGAATTTCCCTGGATCAACTTTATCTATAAATGTTAGTACCCAGTTATATTATGTACATTTAGGAAAGTATCCAGGCCTTTCTTAAAGCAATCTACTGAGTTAGCCAGAACCACCTCTGTATTGTAATATGCAATGTTTCATATTTACCATAAAAAGCATTTTTTTATAGTTCTGATTGTAATAAATATGTATACAATTATTAGGCAATTGCTTTAGAAAAAAAAAAATGTTTTGCTCATAGTATTACCCCCACAAGCTGAGTATTAATCTAGCAAAGCCTGTATTTGGATAATTGATAAAGTGATACTTAATTATTCATAGATGTGCTATAGATGTGTAGCGGGACCTACGCTTATATAGGTGATTACTAGTATGGGTTCTTTTTGTTAGTGTAGGTTAGAGGTAGGTAAAATTGGCCAGGGCCTGTTTTTTTTTTCTAGGCCTGGTCGTTTATTTTGGGATGGGAGTGTTAGTGTAGAATGGGGTGTGACTGCCTACACTTGGACTCAGGGATGCCTCCTCTGCTGGACAGTGGGCAGGACTGGAAAGAGAGGAAGGACTGAGGCCTGAGTGGCAGGAAACTCATGTGAGAGAATTGACCAATGGTTAATTACTTTGGTCAATGGGTGTCTCTCATATAAAAATGGGGGGTCACATGCTGAAAGGGGGAGCTTGGGAGAGCTTGAGAGATGAGAGGAGGAGGGCCGGGGGTTCAGAGACCCCGGAGCCTCTGGGCGGAGGTTTGAAGGCCTGGGGGTTCAGAGACGCCAGAGCTGGATAACGGGAGGAGTTGGAGTCCAGGGGATCCACATCTGGTCCCTGGAGAACAGTGACTATGTAGCAACTTAATGAAGACCGGGTGTCCCATGCAGGGATGCACCGGACACTAAAGGAGGAGGAAGTAGGAGTCAAGTGGATGGAGGAAACTGGGAATCGGTTTTCTGTGAGTAACATGGACTGTTGATTGGGAATGAGCAAAGGCAGTGCAACCCAGTAGTGCTATTCCGTGAACACGCTGTGTGTCCAAGGACTGCAGTGGTACACAAGTTCCAGGACATTACGAAGGTATGACAACAAGAGTCATGGAAATAGGCAGTGCGGCCTGTTACTTTGTAGTCTAACTCAGCGCATTATTCAGAGTGATGCTGGTCGGTCCATACTGGAAGTGGAAGGAGTCACCAGGAGTCATTTTGGAACATGCCAATAAGATAAGAAAACGGGGCATCTCATATCATCCTTTAAATCACTCATTGATTTACCCCAGAATAAAGCATTATCAACTTTAAAGTCGTCTGGTGTATTGAAATTGCATGGGATAGGACAAACGGGGCTAACTGACAAAAAGGTAATGAATAACACTGCAGCTCCCAAGGGGAGATGAATTTCAGCTTAAGTTACAGAGCGCTGTAAACAAAAGGCATTTTACAACTCACTGCATTTTACAACAAAGGAGCTATGCAGATCCTAGAAACATGAAAAGGGTAAATCTCCACCTTCAGGCTGGATATAAGATAAAAATATTGAAATATGCAGTGTTTCATAATTGTTGTTTTTTTGGACCATAATATAAATACAAAATTTATGTACAAAACTATTATGAATTTTCTTTAAAAAATAATTTGCTCATAGTATTTCTCCTGAAACCCTGCTAAGTATTCATCCAGCATAGCCTGTATTTGGATTATTGGGAATGTAATACCGAGTTATACATTTTGTATTATAGTCTGCACCATGAAGGCAGGCAGCACCAATTACGTGACAAATCCCAGTCCATAGCCAAGTAGATGACAAGACTCCTAACTGGCGGGACGGAGGAACAGTTAGTCAACCTGAGAAACATTGAAAGAACGTTTACTACAAGACAAAAATACATTCCCTTCATAATCGGAATTTGCAACACATGAATAGTAGACCCACATAGTTATTTTACAAGGTAGTCATTTTTTTTTTTCTTCCAGCAAAAGCCAGACTGAAAAACGTAGTCCAAACTTATGGAAGGGCCGCTGCGATTGTGTACTTCAAACACTTTTTCCTGAAAACATACAGCAGAGAAAACACATTAAAATGCACACTTTAAGAATGTCTTAGCCAAACAGTTTATATATTTTTCAGAGCAAATACATTTTTATGGAATTTTCAGCGCAATGATTGATGGAGTCTGTCATAAAAATGTTTGACTCCTAATAATGGCTTCTTTATACAAGATCACTTCATCACTGTCTGTTAGTGTCTCCACTTCCATTATTTTTGTAGACCTTTGCCTTCCAACGCAGCATTGATGGAATCATCTATTTTAGATGCTAACACATCAAGCTGTAATAGTACTTAAAGTAAACCTGTCTCTAACCAAATACTGTGTACTAGGCAATCACTGCTGATTTAAAGCAGATTTAAAACTAAAAACAAAAACATTTTATGTTGCGGCTTACCATTCCTTGAATGTGGTTGCTGCATTCATTTTTTCAAGTTTTCTTTACTTTATTTTCACTTGGTTACTATGCCAGTAAGGCCCCTTTCACACTGGGGCGGTGCGGGCGTCGGCGGTAAAGCAGCGATATATTTAGCGCTGCTTTACCGTTGTTTTGGCCGCGGTATTCGGCCGATAGCGGGGCGGTTTTAACCCCCGCTAGCGGCCGAAAAGGGGTTAAAACGCCCAGAAAAGCGCAGCTGCAGCGGCGCTTTGCAGGCGGTATTGCCTTCGGTATTGCCGCTGTATTACCGTGGTGTCCCATTGATTTCAATGGGTAGGAGTGGTATATGATCAGTGAATACACCGCTCCAAAGATGCTGCTAGCAGGACTTTTTTTACCGTCCTGCTAGCGCACCGCTCCAGTGTGAAAGCCCTCCGGCTTTCACACTGTAGTGAAAGGACCCGCTTTTTTCAGGCGTAATACAGGCGCTATTTTTAGCGCTGTGGCGCCTGAAAAACGCTTAGGTGTGAAAGGGGCCTAACACACTTCCAGTCCTAGCCTGACACTCACTCATTCTTCTTTATCAGGACAGCATAAATAAGATTTTATTACGGAACCCTGCCCATTTGCTAGTGTTCATAACATAGAAGGGTGTGATTCTGTAGTTTGTATAACGTGGAGCACAGGCAGTTTTCAACTCACAAGATGCCTGGCAAGATCAACAGATATTTTTACCTTTTCTTAAAGGAGTTGTAAAGTCAGAAGGTTTTTTTTATCTTAATGCATTCTCTGTCCAGTGATGTACACAAGTGTCTCGGTCATTGGAGACTCTCCATCCTGATTGACTGAGACACAGCAGCAGCGCCATTGGCTCCCACTGCTGTCAATCAAAGTCAGTCAGCCAATCAGGAGAGGGAGCGGGGGCAGAGCCAGGCCCCAGCTACATGTCTGAATGGACACAAGGAGCTGTGACTCGGCTCAGGTGCCCCCATAGCAGGCTGCTTGCTGTGGGGACACTCGACAGGAAGGAGGGGCTAGGAGCACAGAAGAGGGACCCGAGAAGAGGAGGATCAGGGCTGCGCTGTGCAAATTCACTGCAACAGAGGAGGTAAGTATAACGTTTGTTATGTTTACTTAAAAAAAAAAAAGACTTTACAATCACTTTAAGAGTGAATAACTGTAGTCTATGTGATTGATATTCATAGATGAGGTACTCCATCCCCTTTCCTAATTGCCCTTCCCTGAACTCTTTCTAATTCAACAATGTCTTTACTGTGGATTGGTAACCAAAACTGAACTGAATATTCAAAAGAGGCTAAACCAGTGTTTAATAAAGGAGTAGAATTATTGATTTATAAGTGCTGTGCAAACTGTTGGCGCTATATAAATCCTGAATAATAATTTATCTCTGGAATGTGTGCATTTTTAATGCATGACAGTATTTTGCTAGCTTTGCTAGCTGCAGTTTGGCAGTTCACGCTATTGCTAAGTTTGTGATATGCAAGCTCCAGATCCATTTCCATCACTCTTTCACCCATGGGAGCTGCTTCTAATGTGTATTTTTGGCATCCAAGAGCATAACTTTACATTTCTTAACCACTTGATGCTACAGGGCGGCAGCTGTGCACAGGATTACGTATATATATATATATATATATATATATATATATATATATATATATATATATATATATAAAATATATATATATATATATATATGATCCTGCATTTCCGGCTAGTGGGCGCGAATGCGCGCCACCAGTGGGTCACTCTTGCTGTGATTATACACAGTGGGAGCAGATCAGTGGGTATCGCAGATTCAATGTCTGCCGGCACCCGCTGATCATCCTGCAGACAGACAGAACGGCAGTCTGCCTATGTAAACAAAGCAGATTGCCATTCTGATCGGAGGGAAGGCATGGATCCTGTGTCTCTGCAAAGCAAGGACAAGGATCCATGTCTTCCCCTAGTAAAAGCACCTCCTACACTGTAGTAAAACACAGGCTGGGCACACAGTTAACCCTTTGATCACCCCTTATGTTAACATCTTCCCGGGCAGTGTCATTAGTACATTGAAGTGCATATTTTCAGCACTGATTGCTGTATTAGTGTCACTGGTTCCCAAAAAGTGTCAAAAGTGTCAGTTAGTGTCCAAATGTCAACCACAATATTGCAGTCCCGCTATAAGTCGCTGGTCGCCGCCATTACTTACGTAATAAATAAATAAATAAAAAAGAATATAAATATCCCATAGTTTGTTGATGCTATAACTTTTGCGCAATCCAATAAATATATGCTTATTGGTATTTGTTTTACCAAAAATATGTAGCAGAATACATACTGGTCTAAATTTTATGAAGAAATTCGATTTTTTTTCCATTTTTTTTGGATATGTTTTATAGGAGAAAATAAAAAATAAAGTTTTATTTTTTTTTCAAAATTGTTGGTCTTTTTTTTTTTTATAGAGCAAAAAAAACGCAGAGGTGATCATATACCACCAAAAGAAAGCTCTATTTGTGGGGGAAAAAAAGGACATAAACTTTATTTGTGTATAGTGCCACATGGCTGCGCAATTGTCAGTTAAAATAACGCAGTGTCATATCGCAAAAAGTGGCCTGGTCATGAAGGGGAGTGAATCTTCCGGAGGTCAAGTGGTTAATTTTTCAATTTCATCTGCCATGTAGCTGCCCAACCCCCTATTTTGTCTTTCTGTAATGATGCTATATCCTGTACTGATTTCTCTGCATAATTTGGTGTCACCCGTAAACACTAAAATTGAGCTCTTGATTCCAACCTCTATATCATTAATAAACACACTGAACAGTATTGGCCCCAAAACAGAACCGTGGGTCACACCACTCAAATTGGGTGTTTTTACAGCCCTCATGTTTCTTATTTATTAAGGCCTCCCATTCCTGCCCAATAGCGTATATATTAATTAATAGACACCTATCCAGTAGTGTCTTATTTCGGGGCAGTCCCACCATACATGTAATATTGTACCTGGTTCATAGTATCCCCAAAAGCAGTAAGAATGATACTCACTGGGAAACCTGGCTATTCTCTGGGGCACCATGTTCCAGTCCAGAGAAAAAGAACTGCATATTTAGCTTCAATAGCCATTGAGTTGATGGAGCAATGGACTACAGTGTTCCAAATGTGAGCCCAGTTTCATGGATCAAACTGCTTATGGAGATCATTTATCCCTCTGTGATAAGGTAAAATGGGGGGCCATTGGCACTCCAATAATGACAAAAAAATTAATAGAAGAGATGGCTCCTTTTCCTTGTGTATCGCAAAGACAAAGATGCTCAGAGTGCTAATGTCTGCAGGGAAGGATATCCAGGGGAGAATAATATTATATAAATCTTTACTTGTGGATAGTGGAATATTCCTATGAGGAAAAAAGTTTTTTTTTTTTTTTTTTTTGTCAAAGGCTAATAAAATACCTGATGGCGAACAGAAGTCATTTTTCTGTTTTTGACCATTATTCATTAAGGGATTGAACCTGTGTGGCTCTTCACACCCAGGAAGGATAGCTGGATTGTATGCTATGGTAGCTAAGGGTGGAGATGTCAAGTTCCCAGAGTAATTGACATTGTTCCACATTTTTAAGGAGTTCCGAAGTATAGGGTCACCAATAGCAACCTGTTTGCTGCGCGATGGTATTGTCCAAAAAGAGTGTCAACGTCCACTGAAGAGCATTCAAATGATTTTAGGCTGGACAGTGGAAGTTCCTAATGAAACATGTTAGGAGAGCAAGGCGGGCCAGTCGTGATAATAGTTAGAAATATGAGGAACTAATAGGCCACCAATGTGGCTTGGCTGGAAGAGAAGATGTTTGGAAACATGTGGTTGGGATCCCCAATATAAAAGGGAGAAATGGGTGTTGCAATATACACAGTATGTGAGCTGGGATTTGTATTGGTAGATTACGGAGTACACTGTATTTTTTTTTTTTTTTTTTTTTTTTAAATTCTTTATTTTCATTTTACAGGTGCTTATTTTACATTTAACAACTTAATAATCCTATTTCCTAATTACCCCTTTCCCATTCAAAAAAAGAACAAAAAACAAAAAGACAAAAAAAAAAAAAAAAAAATCATATCTCCCTACCAACAATAACCACCCCCTATATTATCTTCTATTCTTCCCATCTGTATTGTCCACTGCTCATGTCCGGGATAGGGAAACAAAACAAAAAAAAAAAAAAAAAAAAAAATGGAAAAAAAGGCAGATAGAAAACTTCAGTTCACTTTTCCTCTGCTCCTGTAATTTTACTTCCCCTTTTATCTCTCCCCTATCCCTCCTCCCCCACTCCTCTCCCGGAGGTGGGGGCTGGGGGGGGGAAAAAAAAAAAAAAAAAAAAAAAAAAATTATAAAAATATAACCACAGGGAAAAAACGAAAGAAAAAAAAAAAAAAAAAAAAAAAAGAAAAATAAAATACAAAAAATTATAAAAATATAACCACATAACCCATCTCTCTCCCTCCCCCCCCGGACAGGACGGCCGAACGTTCTCTCCCTCTGGCATTCCTCCTCCCCGCCCCGGATCCCCCCTTTTTGTTTCACATCTTTCTCCCCCATGAGACTATTGGCGGTTTTGTTCCCTATATGTCATGTAGGGTGTCCATGTCTCCTGGTATCTGTCTTCTTGTTCTCTTAACTTCATGGTAAGTTTTTCCATTAATTGGATTTCTGATATTTTCGCTAACCATTGTGTTCTCGTCGGGGCTATAGTTTTTTTCCATAAGCTCGGAATGCACGCCTTCGCGGCATTCAACAGGTGTCCCAATAATGAGTTTTTATATTCTCCCCTAGATATTGGAGTATCATGTAGCAGATATACTGCTGGATTTTCTCCCAATGATACTTCAATAATTTCTTCCACTGTTTCCCTTACCATCTTCCAGAATTCTTTGACTCCGGGGCATTCCCAAAATATGTGTATCATAGTTCCCTCTTCCCTTTGACATCTCCAGCACGTATTTTCTAACTGTGGGTATATCCGGTTTAACACTGAGGGTGTTCTATACCACCTAGTCAATATTTTATATCCACATTCTTGATATTTTGTTGATCTTGATGTCTTATGTGTGAGGTGGCATATTTTAAGTTTCTGTGGTTCCGAGAACGTTGTCCCCAGGTCTCTTTCCCATGCCTGTATAAATGTTAACTCTTGTGGAGCTTTACATTCTACCAATAAAGAGTGCATAATTGATAGCCCGTGTTTCACTGGTTCCTCTCTCAAGCATAACTGTTCAAATTTAGACGTTGTCCTTATTTCTGTCATTTGCATTTTTATTTTTCGGAGATAGGCCTTGAGCTGTAGTCTCCTGAAGAAGTTAATTTCTCCTGTAAATTCCAAGTCTACCTCCTCCCCTGTCATCACTCTGTTCTCTCTCGTGAAATCTCGTAACCTACTTACCCCTCTTCTCCTAAGATTCCTAAACTCTACCTCTGCTAGACCTGGCTCAAAGCTTGGTGTTCCCAAGATTGGGGTCAACGGACTTGGGATTTTAGATATTTCCGTTTTCCTGAATACCTTTTTAATCACTTGAATTGTCGCCCCTATTGTGGGGTGTCTTTTTATCTGCTGAGGAATTTCTGTGTCCGCTATCCACACTATCCCTTCTAAGGGAATGCCAGTTATCGCTTGTTCCATACATAGCCATGGTTTCTCCCTTTTCGCTGTGCACCACTCCATTACCCTTGCTAGGTGTACTGCTTCATAATAGTTCACTGGATCTGGGAGTCCCACTCCACCTCTATCTTTAGATTGCACCAAAATATCCCTCCGGATTCTTGCCGGTTTCCCCGCCCATATAAAATTTAGGAATCTCGTTCTCATCTCTCTCAGGAATCCTGCTGGGATCTTGATTGGTAATGCCTGAAGTAGGTATATCAATCTCGGCATAATATTCATTTTAATGATATTGATTCTACCAAACCATGTAAATATTTCCTTGTCCCACCGCTGGAAGTCTGCTTTTATTTGTCGCATTAGGGGTAGAAAATTTAGATCAAACATTTTCTCTAATTTCTTTGTTATTTTAGTCCCCAAATAATTTATATGGGAATCCGTCCATTTAAAAATGAAATGTTTAGTTAATTGTTTTTGGAGTACTTCATTTATTCCTATTCCCATTGCCTCAGATTTACCGTAATTTATCTTGAAATTAGAAACCTCTCCATATTTACGTATCTCTACTAACAGTGAGGGGAGGGATATAATTGGTGAGGTAATAAAAAATAACAGGTCATCCGCATATGCAGCGAGTTTCTGTTCTTTTTCTTGGGTTAGTATACCTTTAATATCTGGGTTAGCACGTATGGTTCTCAGGAAAGGTTCCAATGTCAAAACAAATATAATGGGTGAGAGTGGACATCCCTGCCTTGTTCCATTGTATATTGGGAAGGGTTCTGATATTATGTCGTTTATTTTAACCCGTGCTCTTGGATTAGAGTACAGGCTTTTGATCCATTTTATCATCCCATTTCCCAGTCCCACATGATGCAACGTCGCTTCCAGGAATGTCCAGTCCACCCTATCAAAAGCTTTTTCTGCGTCTGCAGAGATCAGTACCATGGGTCTTTTATAACATTGTGCTGCATATATTGCACTTAGGACTCTTTGCGTATTTTCTCTCCCTTCCCTTCCCAGGGTAAATCCCACTTGATCTGGATTTATTATATCTGATATATGTGACATTAATCTAGTTGCCAGTATTTTTGTTAGGATCTTTAGATCCACATTTAATAAAGAAATTGGGCGGTAACTAGCGCATTGTGCTGGATCTTTCCCTTCTTTGGGGATTACTGAGATATGTGCCATTAATGTCTCTTCTGGCATCCTTGCCCCTTCCCTGATTGAATTAAATGCGGCGATGAATTCCGGTGCACTGTATGATAACTAGCCATACTGTGAGCTCTGAGGTACTCCATGCTGAATGCTGATGGTTTCCTACTGAAATGAAGAGGATGACTGAAGCTGCAAAAGCAAACTTGGGGCTAGATTAATGTTTGGGGTTTAGATTTATTTATTTAACCCTTAGGCCAAAGAACTGACCCAAAAGTGGATAGTAACTGTTGCAAATTAGGTAGGGAATTGGTAAGGAGATGGTGGTGTCATTTGTGAACATGAAAATTTCCAAACCCATTATGTTGTGATTATGGCAGATGGCAATGGCTAATGGCTCTAGTGCTAAGGCAAATAAAATGGTGGAGATTAGGCAGCCTTGGTGCATGACCTTGGAAAGGGCAAGTGTTAGGCAGCCTTTTCATTTTGAAGAGACTTTCAACACACCTCAACCCATCTGTGTGCTTGGGTGCACTATAGCACACGTGTGTTGCAGTGAACTTTAGTTATGAATTGGGGTACACTTCACAATGAATGGCATTGTATGGCAGTACACATATACAGTGTGCTGCTGTAACACATGCTATAATGCAAGTTATTATGAGCATGCCTAGTAAATCAGCCCCAGTTAGGTTGAATGCAGGTGAAATGTGTGCCCTGGGCCACTTTAATTGCAAAATATTTAACTGGTGTGTAACATTGAAAGTCATCAGAATTTTAATTTCCCTTTTCTTATCTCAATTATTCACCATTTATTTAACTACAGAAAGAACATTTGTGTTGTTGATCAGCAGTTTGGAATTCCTACTTGATACAATACAGACATTTATTAATGTGATTAATGAACCTCTCTGTTGTTCTATGGTTTAAAGTTATTTTCATTTTTATACACAGCAGGGGTGGTACCCTGTTATATACGGTTCAATTCCAAATTCCTGAGTAGACTAGAAATGATTCACTATTTCTTTGCAATGATAAGCTGAATAAATTCAGGCTCTTAGTTTCCCAACTTCAAGAAACAATATTATTGCTGATAATTTAACTAATTCTTGAAAAAAATTTAAATTTTCATATAGTTTACGTGAAAAATGTATTTCTATGATATGCGTGCGTCCCCAACAAACTAGTAGTTTGATTCTTTTGTAGCGCCCCTTGGTAGGCTACAAGTGTTAGGTACATTTCGTTTTTGGTCTCCCTGTAATCAGGGCGAGCATTAATCATTTATTTGTGTCTGTTCTAGGTTCAACTGGTGCAGGATCAGCTACTTTCTCCTGCATCCCACAGGAACTTTGGGATAGAGAGTTAATCCAGACCTTCATATTCATGTCTCTTCAGCCAAACCCTGGTCAGGAAAGTGAGTGATCAGCAGGGGGCTGAGAGGAGTATAAATAGGCTGGGACCTAGAATAGCTGTCTCTTCTTGTCCATGGGAATCATGGGAGTCTACTTGGAGCACTGAAGAAATCCGTTTGGGAACCCAGCTCCAGATGGACGGTCACTTTTTTTTTTTTTGCTTCTTAAATTTTTCAGGTGAAATGTTGATATATGCATGCCTTACTCCACTGTATTGGTACAGGAGGCGCCAAAGCAGAATTTTTGGGTGCTCAACATGCATGGCAAACTAGGAAGGAACAAAATACATTGAACATCAGTGGTTGGGTTTATGGACTGCATTCAGCAAAAGCATGTCTATTCATGTGTTTATGTGGCCCTGTGATGTAATTGTACCATAGTGATTTAGCCCTGCTCTTGTTCATTATTAAGTCAGGTCCAGTATGTGATCAGTTACAACTAGCTAGACTTATTGTTACAATACATCCTATTGGTAACTGTTCACATAATGAGTGATAGGTTGGCAAGTGGGCATAAATAAAGGACAGAAAATACCCCTCTATAGTGTGTACTTGCTACATTCAAAAGCACCTAGTGTGGTTACTGTCTGCTATCTCTTCCATCTGCTATCTGCATGAGTCACTTCTGACAGTATATGCCGACACCACAGAATCATGGGAGATTGCCCTGCTCCCACACCAGAACACAATATGTGAGTGACAGCCTCAGCTGTGCATGTTTTGCTATGATACTGTGTAGAGGGGGGGGGTGTGTCCATTCCCTCCACTCATGTGTCAGATTACACTCAGCTCTTTGCTTTATGCTCTACAGCAGGGATATGCAATTAGCGGAACTCCAGTTGTTCCAGAACTACAAATCCCATGAGGAATAGCAAGACTCTGACAGTCAAAAGCATGAAACCCAGAGGCAGAGGCATGATGGGACTTGTAGTTTTGCAACAGTGGAGGTCCGCTAATTGCATATCTCTGCTCTACAGTGTGTGACATCAGATCCCCACGTCCTGCCTGCTAGAATAGAAATGCTGTGTAAGGTTTCATGTACACAGGGCGTTTGAAAACCTCTTCTGAATGCTGTAAACTTTACAGCTAGTAAATGACGGTTAAAAACGTCAGTTTTGCTGCTTTTACATATTACGTTTAGCAGCGGTTATGAGCGTTTGCATTTAGAAGCGTTTTTTTTTACAGATAACCTCAGGAGGCCCTCTGAAATGCCCATAATGCATAAAAAATAACTGTTTTATTAACTATTTCAGCCAGTCTGTGAAAGAAGAGAGAGCAGTGTGTTTGTTTGTAGATAGATTTTTGTGTTTTAATTATAAATATATATTCTATCTCTCTCACTCTCTCTCTCTTTCTCTCCTTGCTTGCAAGCAACAGCATGTGGTGAACAATGTGTTTTTTCCACATTTTACATGTTCCCCTTTAAAAATGCTCATAAACGAGGGTTGGTACGTTTACACGCATTTACAAGCATATGCCAGTAAACTTCAGTTCTGAACGTGATTTATCGTGATCTGCTTTCAAAAAAAGGCCTGTAACCTTAATTGCCTCTAACCTATTATAAACAACTGAGTGTACATGTATACATAAGAAAACATTGACGAGAGTTCAGGAGCTGCGGTACATGAGGCCTTAAATGTGTGCTTTAGAAGGCTGTAGAGAAGAGAGAGCTACAGAAAAACAGGACCAACTTGTGTAGAAGGATTTGTTTCATATCTGTGTACCCCCCGAGGCCAGTCACTTCAATGGGTATAGGTAATGGTTTGCAACCACTTTAAAATACTGGCATTTTTTGGGACTTGCAAAGAAAGCAGCACACTAAGAGCCAAACAGAGAGAATAACATAGACTCCATATAGATATTGTCTCTAGTAAGAACCCATTGAACAAAGGGCCCCAGTGCTGCAGGGCATGTGCGCTAACCTAGCTATCCAGCTGCCCTCCAACTATCTCGCAATAATCCTGTAAAGGTTTACATTTTCATCCATTCAAGTTATTAAAACCTTATATAAACTAGTTTATGAAAATTATGTTGTTTACATCTTGTGTCTTTTTGTTCTCTGTTGCATAAATTTAGTGCTTCATATATTTTATTATGTTAAATAATTGTCTAAAAGGACATCCGTACTTTTTATTATTCTTAAAGTGACATATTTGGTACACACATTGAAAATAGCCATGGATTTCCCGGTGGCCCAAAAACTCATTATAATTGTTGATATGTTACTATATAACAAATGAGTTTTTCCACACAGCTCCACATGTGGCTGTAACATTGCGCAGTCAGACCAGTAGTAAAACATTCTTGGTAACTTTAAACAAACCCAGAGTTGTCTGCCATGGGATGAAGATGATTTATCAATGGGTTTAATGTTTTACTATAAAGCTTGGTTGTTTCCACCTATATCTAATTATGACAGTCATCAGACAACCTGAAAGGTCTATGGACCCTTTATTGTCCGGTCATTAAAGGTCTCTTTGTTTGGAGTCACCTTTTGGACTTTCAGGAGTTTTTGGTAATGGCAGCCTCTAGTTCTTGAGACTCAGCAGATGGTGCTGCCATGGTTTGTCAGCAGCAATCAGCCTTCTCTGCTGCCACTGTTTCAGTTTACTTCAACTGATGCTATCAGTATGAGTTGTCAGAAGCGGTTTGAGCGATGGGCTATTAATGAGTTTGATTTAGTGCCGTCTGCAGGGACACTGCCTATTCCACACACAATATAGTCTTTTGTGAAGACCATAGAAATGCACTCAGCACTTCTTCAGCTTGGCCTCAGCTTTCTGGGATGTTCAGAAAGATGAAAGAAATTCATACTGTTCTAGAGAAATAATATTACAAGTTAGAAAAAGCCTGTTTTTAGAACATGGGACTGATTCATGCTAACGTTCATTAATAAATAAAATTGTTGGGACTTTGCATGAGACAACGACTGCTACAGAGTTTGTATGTCTCCATCCCTGAATCATAGAAAAAAAGGGGGTGAAAGTGGAATGGTGGGACTTTGTATGAAGCACAACACCAAAACCAGATGAATCCATTGGTAGACACTATTAAATATTTAATGGTGCACATTGATGTATGTGGGACCATAAGTAACATGTAGCAAATAACATATTAATATAGTAATAAAATACATATAATACATACAACACTACCCATGTTTTTTAATATTGTAGCCTACTCATAGGTAAGAGTGCTGGGACTAATTTGTGGTTCCACCTCTTCCTGTTACTTTAGTTTACTATAATATTTGGTATTTATATTTTATTACAGACATCCCTAGATTGCATTTGCTCCTGATAAGTGGAATTTATCCACGAAACGTGCGTAGAGCTATATATTGATGTATTGACCCAGCTACCATGAGTTTACCATGCTACTACCTTGAAGAACCTTGAATCAATTTTATATTATCATGTGTGCAATTAATCATGTTTATATGCAAGTTTGGGCTACATTTAATACATTTAAAAATATTTACTATTTACTATATATAAACTTTTAAGTATATGGTATATGTATGCATTTCCAACACTTATATGTGTGTATACATTTCTATGTATGTATTATATTACTATATTATTATGTTATTTGCTACATGCTACTTACTGTCCCACATGCATCCATTTGCACCATTAAATATTTAATAGTATATACCAATTGATTCATCAGGTTTTGGTGTTGTGCTTCATACAAAGTCCCACCATTCCCCTTTCCCCTCCTTCCCCCCCCCCCCCCCCCCTTTTTTCTATGATTCATGCTATGCGCATCGGGACCCTTCGGGGTAAGACCACGCTATATTAAGATTCCTCTCAACTCAACATAAAATACAATAAAGATAATATAATAAAAACAGGATTAGTACACTCATGATGAAATATATAGATTAAAAAAAAAAAGAAGAAAATTTAAATATCATTTAGCCTTTACACTGCCAGTTGAGGCAAGTGGAAAAATAGTGCAGGACCCATAAGGTTATCTTATTGGTAATGATATCCTAAAGTATTGATGTTGATGTAAATAATATGGTTTCCACGCAACTTCTACACCCCTGAGGATCTCCATGGTCTTTTTGTATTGCAAGGTAATGTAACAGAAATGGAAACTGAAGCACCAAACCACTGCTAAGAGGTCCAGATACAATTTTATTCATGAGGACAATCCAAAAAAATACTCAAAACGTTTTGGAGGTCCAAAAACACCACCTTCATTAGGGCTGATTGAAAACAATGTGAATGGACTAAAAGTGAACTGAATATTTAATGTTATCCCTTCTAATGTGATTACAAGCACCGGCCTTGGCAGAAGCTGGATTGTTAGTTTTGGTTTACACAGGCAGCAGTCTTTTCTGCCAATCTGAAAAGGGATCTGTGGTGAATCAACTTAGGAGCCGATACTGCCACCTTCTGAATGACTGTTTTTTTTGTTGCATAAAAACACTTTGCCGTGGTCTCCTTTAATTCTGTGGACAAGTTTAGCAAGCAGTGTCACCTGTCAAACCCAGTATGCAGAGTTAGACCCCTTTCACACCAAGGGCGTTTTGCAGGCGCTATAGCGTTAGAAATAGCGCCTGCAATCCACCCTAAAACAGCTGCACCATTGTCTCCAGTGTGAAAGGCAGAGGGCTTTCACACTAGAGTGGTGCGCTGGCAGGACGTCAGGAAAAGTCCTGCCAGCAGCTTCTTTGGAGCGGTGAAGGAGCGGTGTGTTTACCGCTCCTCCACTGCTGCTCCCCATTGAAATCAATGGGGCAGCGCTGTAATACCGCCGGCAAAACGCAGCTATTGCGGCGTATTTCTGGAGGTTTTAACCCTTTCTCGGCTGCTAGCGGGGGGTAAACGCGCCCCGCTAGTGGCCGAAATGCGCTGCAAATCCGATGGTAAAACGCTGCTAAAAATAGCAGCGTTTTACTGCCGACGCTATGGGCGGCGTGGTGTGAAAGGGGTCTTAAATCTGTATCTGGGCCTAAGGCTTTAGGGCCTCATTTATAAAACAGTGAATGTTACTTTCACCAAACATTTCCTGGTGGGGAATCAATCACTGTCATTCAAAACACATGCACATGGAAGATTCACCTTCAGTGAATATTTGGTGAATGTCAGATTCGCTGCTTTATGTATCTCCCCCTTAAAGTACATCTAAAGGTAAAACTTTTTTTAACGTTTTGGATTGAGTGCTAAGGGATTAGTCAAGTTTTGATTCACCATCTTTATTTGTCATGGTGACCATTGTGACTGGTACTGAACGTTATGGGAAAATCCTCTGGGAACACTTGTTCTGGTGACAATGGTCTAACATGGAATTTGCCCTCACTTTGGATAGATTTCCTTGTACTTCCTGCTAGGGGTACAGGACAGGAAATAGGGGAACTCTCTTTAATGGGACATAGGTTCAGGTGCTTCCACTTAACAACTGTCCCTGAGGTATACTCTTATGTTGTCACCTTGTCATATACATCCCTGGTGGAGACTACAAGTGGTCATGCTGACACGCATTGCCCAGATATGATTCACTCTCAGACCATTGCAATTACATACAGCCAGTGTTGGAGTGAGTGCACATAGACAGGAGTTGGCTAAAAAAAGTTGTAGCAGGTCAGCACCACTGAAATGAAAAAGGGGATATAAAAAAGGTAAAAACAGTACTTTATGGGAAAAAATCCACAGCAATTGTTTATGAGACAAATGGAGTTATTTACTAAAGGAAAATGTACATTGCACTGAAAGTGCACTTGGAAGTAAAGTCGCTGTAGATCCGAGGGGGACATGCAAGGAAAATAAAAAACAGCATTTTAGCTTGCATATGATTGGATGATAAAATCAGCAGAGCTTCCACTAATGTCAGATTTTCCCCTCAGATTTACAGCGACTGCACTTCCAAGTGCACTTTCAGTGCAAAGTGGATTTGCCTTTCGTAAATAACCCCCAAAGTACTTTAGCAAACAAAATATCATCTAGTTAGAGTTTACATCTACTTTAATGGTCAGTGATCTGATAACGTGGGAATATGGAGTTTTGCTCCTGAGATGTGTGTTTTATTCAGCCATTCCTATGTATTGTATCTACAGTTTGAGTTAGTGGTTCTGCATCCTTCTTAAGGCCTTCATTTAACATGAATGCATGGCTTACTCATACCACTACTCAATGGAGAAAGGAAAATGTTTAGAATAACACAATTTTTTCTCACCGTAATCAGCCTGCTGTGGAATTAGATTAAGATAGGAATTAAAATGCTCCACATGTTTGGGGTTGCTTGGATAATAAGAGCCACTGTTCTGGAATGCCAAATGTGAGCAAGTCCACGTACTTCCTGACTGTGGAAATGTTCCTAGGAAGTTCCTCTAACCACATATATCAAGATATTGCATCAAAGAGGTGGTGTTTGAAGTGAAAAAAACGTTCTACATTTGCCTAATGTGAAACAGAAATGTGACACTTACAAGCGTAGTCAGAGGCAAAAAGTCAAGAGTTATTAACGTAATGCTGGCCTTCTCCTAAAAACAGATTGAATACATTAACATTTTTTTTTTTGTTCCAGAGGCAAGCTTCACATTTTGTAGTTCTCAGTTTGTACCTGTCTTTAAAACAGTCTATACAGCGGGTGGTTACAAGTATTGTGTGTGATCTGAGCTGTACTTGTAGCTGTTGATGGCAGATCACTGAGGCCAACTACACATAGGCGTTAAAATAATCTGCTTATTTTCCCTCTTTGTTCTATTGCCTTCCATCCACACAAAGACTGAACGGTATACAAATGACAATTACTCTTTTTTTGACCTTCAATTGCCATTATTTTTCCAAGTTTTTTCCCTGCTTTTTAGGTTTATGTAAAGACAATCTCCTTATACAGTGCAAGAAAGATTGAGAGGGTCCAATACGTTATACAGCACCTCATCCCTATATAGTAGTATGCATGGGCGTCCGCAGAACTTTTTTCAGGGGGGGGGCATAATTTTAGGGTCACCCATGCACTGCCCCTTTTCGACAATGTCATTATCACATTATTATGGCCAGACGTATTACAGTCCCTAGGATAAGTAATGGGTAATGGCCAACAGGCTCTCTTACCAGACCCAGAGAAACTACAGCAGTGATCACTCCGGCTGGACGATCGTTCACTCTGGGTTCCCCGAGGGCGACACTGGTCAGTAGTGTATCATGTCTGTACCCTGGTAGTGGCTCAGTCTTTCTCTCTCTGGTGGTGCTGGCCAGTGTGGCTCTCTCTCTGGTGGTGCTGGACAGCATGACTCTCTTTTGTGGCCCTGGCAGGCTCTCTCTCTGGCTTCCGCCCAGCACACTCCTCGTCCTGTAGCACTCTCTCCCTCAGCTTCTTTCCAGGCTGCAGTCTCTCAATCTCTCTCTTAATCGAGCTGTAGCCTCCTCCCTGTGGAAAATGGAGCCGCCAATCTTTTGGGACTACCTGTCCCATGAAGCTTGCCTCTCCTAGTCGCCTTTGATTGGCCCTCAGTTATGGCCAATAGGGAAGGAACGGAGCAGGGCAGGAAGCTGGGTGGGGAACCTGGTGAGAGCTGCCGTCTCTTCTCCCTGACAGAAGAATGGGTGGGGCAAGGGGGGAAACCTCTGATAGCCCGCAGCTCGCCATTCTTCCGTCACAGCACCGCCAAGTTCTCTGCTGGACTGAGCAGGGAAAAGAGCCCAAAGTCACACTACACTTGACAGCACCTTAATGGTGTCATCCCACTGGTGGGTGGCACCCGGGTGCGGCACCTCGATAAAGACACAACTGTGCTGAATTTAAGATCCAATCCCTAAATCCAGGGGGGGGCACTTGACCCCCCTTGCCTCTACCTGCGGACCCCCATGGTAGTATGTGTATATAGGAGGAATGGACCAAAGGGATTATGACAGTGCCAAATAAAGGTTTGTCGACAAACCTTTATTTGGCACTGTCATAATCCCTTTGGTCCATTCCTCCTATATACACAATCTCCTTATACAGTTTAACATTTTAATGTAATTTCAAAACATTTTCAGTATTTTTAAAGCTGCAGCTTTTATTAAAATGTTTGTGAACCTCAGAAATGAACAATGAGCAGAAAGTAGTGTGTACTTGCCTCAGTCCAAAGCATAAAGTGTGTCGCTTCTTTCTTCCCACTGCTATCTGCATGAGTCATTGGGGACGGGGTTACCCTAAAGCCACGTACACGCGATTGGACTTTCCGATGGGAAATGTTGGATGTCAGGCTGTTGGTGGAAAATCCGACCGTTTGTACGCTCCATCGGACAATTGTTGTCTGATTTTCCGTGGGCAAATGTTGGCTAGCAGGTTTTTAAATTTTCCGCGGACAAATGTGTGTTGTCGGATTTTCCGAGCGTGTGTACACAAGTCCGTCGGACAAAAGTCCAAAGTACAAACACGCATGCTCGGAAGCAAGGACGAGCCAGAAGCGGTCGGTCTTGTAAACTAGCGTTCGTAATGGAGAATTAACATTCGTGACGTGGCAAATTATGAAATCTCGAAATGCAGCGCACAATTCTCTTCTTCTTTAATGGGATAATAATGAAGCTGCTTTGCTGGTGATACTGATGGAGTTATTGCAAACTAATTTTCAAATGCTTTTTTTTTCTAGTGATAACAAGAATAATATTATTATGATTATTTTTTTTTTTTATTTGGGCAAGTTACCACAACACCATTATCCCGTAGTTTTTAAGACCAAAGATACAACTATGTTGGTGTCTCTTGTCAATTTTACATTGTATTTTTTTTAAATGTAACTACCGACTCCCAAACTGTCATTTGAAGTAAAACACATAGCCAAGTATTATTCTCCACAATTTTTTTATTGTGCATAAAAAAAAGAAAACAAATACAATTAGACATGCTATCGGCCATTAGAACTTAACCAAAAAATGCATTCTTACCAAAAAAATAATGTCAAAGCAATAACTCCAAGGCCAACAATAAATAACACGTTATCTCCTCCGACTACCGCAACATGTCAGGTTGACGATCGTCCGTTCAGAAATTAACTGAAAATCGCAAACTGAAAAGCTCAAAATGAAAAGTGCGAAATGAAAAGCGCGAATCAACACTCACCAAACTTCTACTAACACAAAATTAGCAGAAGGAGCCCAAAGGGTGGCACTAAAGAGCTGATAAACAACATAGTATGTCACTACATTCGTATTTGTTGGCCAACAATTGTGTGCCGTGTGTATGCATGCAAGTTTGGGCCAACGCCCTTTGGACAAAAGTCCACAGTTTTGTTGGTCAACAATCCGATCGTGTGTTCGAGGCTTTACACCACAGAATCTCGGAAGATGGCCTCACACCCCCTCCAGCCCACAGACGTTGACTGACAGCTTCAGCTGTCCACGATTTCCTATAATTATGGATTTGGTTTTCCCTTCAATCGGATCTCAGATTACATTCAGCTTCCTGATGTATGCTGTGCAGTGTGTAACGTCATATGCCCTGCCCCTTGCCTTCCAGAGCTGAGTAATAGCCATTGATCTGTATGTTTTAGAAGGCTCAGAGAAGGGGGCTGCAGATAAACAGCTTATGTAGGAGGAATTTTTTTTTCATCTCACCTGAGGATAGCCACTAACTTCAATGGGCATACATAAGGGTTTATAACCACTTAAAAAGAATACTTAATGGTCCTGTTATGAAGGTCCAGTTCAAACAGTGTTCTGTCTCTGTCTCTCTATTATGCTCTTCCATTGTTAAGTGTTTACAGAAGCTTTCAAAGGACACTGATAGTGGGTGTTTCAAAACACATTAGCCAGGTGTAGACTACTATTGCTACAGTCAGGTAACCTGCCCTGAGAAAAGCCAAGCAGCTGTAGCAAGATGCCCCTTTACCTATTATGCTCTGTTGCAGGCATGGGCTCATTTAACTCCTTTTCCCACAATCCCTGGTCTCCCACAAGCCTCTATATTCCTGGATATGTCCAGGGGCTATACGTTTCCCTGTTTCCTGCCTTCTGCAGCTCAGAGAGGCCGCACTTGATAAGACAGAGTTTGCTGGGCATGGGATCTGCAGGCTGGTGTTCGGCCCTCCACCATTAGTCCCAGCGTGGCAGCAGGAGCCCAATAGCATGCAGATTCTGTAGTTGAGTGCCCCTTTAACTACCTTCCTTAGCAGCGGGCATGGGCTTCTTTAACTCTGTTCCCCACAATCCCCTGTGCTTCCATTATCCTCCAGACTCCCGGACATGCCCAGGGAATATAAATTCCAGCCACTCCTGCCATTTGGTCTTCAGAGAGACCCTTCCTGATGGGACAGCAGTGACTGGACATGTGAGCTGTTCTCAGGTGCTTCCATTGGCAGGACACCAGTGGAGAGCACAAGAGCACTCAGCTTCAGACTAAGCCCCAGTCACTGTGGTGCTCTGCCAGCAGACTAAGGGCCGAACACACGGGCCGAATATTGCGCAGCATCACCTGGTTTAATAGAAACTGGCTGACATTTGGCCCCTGTGGCCCCAGATCTTTTTTAGTCCTGCCCAATGGACAGAAGCTGGCCGAACAAACAGCTTCTGTCGAAGGGACATGACTGAAAAAAGCCTGCTTATCCTGCCATTCCCCTGTCAGAACATAATACTGTAGTTCAGTGGGGGGGGTTGCTGTACTAACATCTCATAGTTAGTACAGCGGCTCCTATCAAGCTCTTTAGCTTTTTTTTTTTTGTTCAGCCCCCTGGGTTGAACGAAAAAAAAAACAAAACAATAAAGGCGTACCAGGCTTTAGGAGTACTGCCATTTCCAGTTTGGTGTGACGCCTGAACCTCCAGGACCAAAGACTCCTTCAGCCATATCCTTG